>JAPKLX010000040.1:255024-349663 GCA_026898415.1 Leonotis leonurus
ACTAGCACATACCTTTTACCACCAATGCTTTCAACTTCCATGGGTCCTACAAGATCCATATGTAGAAGTTCAAAACATCGGTTGGTCCCAAAATGTTGTTCACTGTGTTGTAAGGCAGGATGTGAGGCATGTAATTGTTTTCCTCGTTGACAGTCTCCACATACGATCTGGTCTGCATTCCCAAGTTTGGGTAAACCTCGCACAGCATCCATCTTGATTAACCTGCCAAGATTTCGAAAGTTAGTATGACCTAATCTTTTATGCCAGAGTATGACATCATCAACTTGAGCCTTGTTGCATTTTACATGATCAGTCATGTAACAATTGTCTGATGACCTCTGACCTGTCATGATACACAAGTTCTTGTTGTTGTAAACTTCAAGACACATCAATTACATCAAATGTAATCCCATACATGAATGGGTCTTGAGCAACTCTTATTCTTCGCCACGAACGTCCTCCAACAATACAAAAATAAAAACTCACTTTCTATTCTACTCTCATTGCATAAGAGGCTCGCAGTCCCCATTTTAAAAACCCAAACATTAAATTAAATAAATAAAATAATGCATCATCACATGGGTTAAGGCTCATGATCATCTCTAAATAAATCATACTAACATTCATCACATGAGATAAAGCATAATAAATTTACCAAGTTGTATTATAAATTTATTTCATTATTGGAAGTATAAAATATGTTTTGGAAATAAATAATTTTTATCACATTCTTAGAATTAACTATTAATTCTAAAATGCCAAAATCAAATCTAAATCTGAAAATTATAATTTATTTGACTACATTAGTCAAAAATCAATATCTCGTTCATTAATGAGTCACATCGGCATGTCGAGGATCTGTTCGTGCACATCAAACAACAACATGTGCGCTTGAACATACACCACAGCCCCAAAAACACGCACACAGGCTGCTCAACAAGACAACCTTTCACTGAGGCATTTCATCGAGCAAGTGGTGGGCGAACAAGAACCACAAGCCTTTTACCGAATAAATTCGGCCACCTCCACGGGCTGCACAACAGCAGCATGAACAAGACATCCCAAGTGCTAGGGAGTGCACATAGCAGCCCAACACCTCAAGTGAATAAAACATATTAAGGTATTCCTAAACATCCACGATGCACATAGCGTCACACGCCATGGTCGGCCACAGATGTTTCTTTCAAGAAACCTTAAATTCACTTGATGCGTACCAGATGTTCGATGAAATGCCACAAAGAAATTTTCATAAAATACTATACGAAAATTCAGATTTCTTGCTTACTTCCAATAACAAAATAAACTTAAGCAATTTTAACAATTAAAAAATGCTATAACAGTTCGTAAAACACTATGTTAACGTGAATCCGGGCTCTGATACCACTGTTGGGATCGTGTTGTATACGCAGCGGAAAATTAAAATCTTTAATCAATAAATGAAATAACTGTTAAAATTCTGAACGTAAAGGGAAACGAAGACATGCTCGACAAGAAGAACACCATGACAATAGAAATTACTGAAACAACAATTAATGAAGAAGAAAAGTTTGAAGTAGCAAGTATATTGTATTGAAAGGAAGTTTATATTTTCATTGAATTAAAATGAAGAGAGTTACACCTTTATATAGAATTTGTTATTGTACTATAACTACTTATAACTAATTTCTAAGTACTTGTAAACTCTTACTTCTACATTCTTCTCACAAGCTTCTGCATTCTTCTAAATTCTTCTTGCTCATTCTTTACACTCCCCCTCAAGATGGAGGTAGGTATTGAAAACTCCATCTTGACAGCAAAAGATGAAACAATAAAGTGAAAACTCCACATCCAGCCTTGACAAAGAACCAATCGACATGATACAAAAGAAGCACCATAAGCAATCTACTCCATCAATATTTCCAAGTTCACCCCAGTACATTACGGGAGGAGAAACAACAGTAGTAGAGACAATATTAGGCGTCCGAGAGAGGACAACTACAACTCTTCCTCACAGTAGAATCTCAACCAATCACCTCAACTGTCCTTCAAGCAACCAATGCAGCAAAACTTTGGGCAACCTATCTCAGCAGAACCTTGAGCAGCCACCTCAACAAATCATCATTCCAAAACAAGACCAATAGCTCCCCCTTAAACACACCAATGCAGCAACACTAGCATGCCTCTTTTCTTTTCTTGTTTCAATATAGCATTTTCAAACAAGTTTAGAAACAGCACAGGTACAACCGATTGAACTTCAGTCACTCCATAAACCTTCAATCTATCAAACTGTTTTGCTATCAATATTTATGTCGACTACACGGCAAGCTCCAACAACTTTAGCACCCTCTGCCACAGCAAGTGCAAGAGTGTCGAGACCAAATATAACAACCAAGTAACCCTCAATTTATGTAGCTTGGACATCAGAAAACAACAAACTCTCACAGGCTTTAACAGCCATGAAAAACTGAACATGCTCCACCATACATCCATCTACATCCATAACAAATGATCCAAGCACAGCTATAAGAACATACCAACAGTAGCTACGGTAATACAGCAACAACAACAGCAACAACAACGCAGACGCAGCAACAACGAATACCTCCATTGAAGAGGCTTAACTTTGAAAGTGATAGAATCAAATTCTCACAGCACAACACCACATTTTCTTTGCTAAGTGCATAACAGAACCAAACTCTGAACTTCAATACAACAACAAAACAATAGAGGCTAACTCCCCCTCACTTCACACTTCACACTTCACCTTGACATTTCCACAAACAATTTGCGGACAAAGTTTAACTTCCATACAACAACATCAACGGTTTCTCAACAACAAAAATAAAACAAACATCATCGACAATGAACAAGACAACACACTATGGTCTAACAAGACATCGCACTATGGCGAAACAAGACAACAAACGAGGATACACATAATCGAGTTGGGGTTTAATTTGATACGAGAGTTGACCTTAGCCCGCATAATGATATTCGTATGTATAAGCTGATACACATGCTTTGCGTATACATAATAAGAGGTTTCACAGTGAGATAAGTTCTACGTGCTATTTCTTAGAATGAGGTCTTGGAAATTAGTTATTTCTTTATATGTGATGATGACATTAGTATATGCGGCTGATTAGACGCTGCTTTGATTCATCTTCGCTTGCGGGTTTTTCGTAACCCTAGATAGTTATGTCTTGGAAAGTAGTAATTGGCTTAGCTAGAAGTTCTCGATTATCAATCAAACATAATCGAGTCTCGGTAACACAAGTTGATTAAATTCATGTAAGGCATTCAGAAAGGTTTATTGCATAAGAAACCCGGCCGGTTGGAATTTTTCCGTATGTAATAATTAAAGTCTGAACCAGATCACCCATGAATAAATATATTAATTCATTATGAGTTGTCAGCGAAATCAATTAATTGAGGGATTTAGTAAATCTCAAACGTGGGAAATAATTAGTGACAAAAAGGTTACATTCATAATTTGGATGAATTAAGATGAGTTCAATATTTATCCCATAGAGAAGTTGATAAATATTTATAATGGAATTACACTTTATTACATTTCGATAGAGTAATTAATTTTAAGTTATGGATTTGACTAAGTCAAATTAATTTTAATTAAGTTATGACTTGAAAATTCAAATTAATTTTAATTGGGCCCAAAATGACTTGAAAATTAATTTAATTAAGTTATGGATTTGACTAAGTCAAATTAATTTTGAATTATTCAAAATTTAAATTTGAATAATAGATGGAATTGTAGAGGGATAAAAGTGAGAATTAATTCTATTATTTTAGGTCTTATCCATTCACATTTGAAGCTCTAACCTAGCTTAACATATCTACATATAGGGAGAATATGATGCACATTTTTTTTGTGCTTCATAGCTTAAAAATCGTGCACTTTGAGAGATTTTATCTCTCAAATTTTCGAAAATTTAAGAGCATTCAAAGCTCTATTTTTTCGTTCTTCTTCTCTCTTAAATACTTGATAGATTATTGCCCACACAATAATCAAGTAGTAGATTGAGAATAAGTTAAAAGTTTCAAGGTAGGAATGAAGGAGATCAAGTGAAGATTCCTACGGTGTGGATTGTTGTTCGATAGCTAACGATTCAATTTGTTTCTCCTCAAGCGAAGGACTAGCGAAGGAGAAAAGTATATCATTTAAATTCTGCAATTATATTCTCCTATGTGGTATTATATGATTAAGAATTAATTATTTATATAATTAATTAAACTTGTGGATCCTGCGCATTTGTATGTACATATAAGTATATAATATAAACTTGTTAATTTTATCGATGTAGGCCTTAAATCAAGCAAATAATATCACGAATCCGTGTATTCGTGCTCTTGCAAGAAGTTCTTCACCACTTGTCAAGATATACACAAGATATCGTATAAACAGATACAAATTCCACTTTCTACACAACTTAACAAATAGAGCAACAATAAAGAGCGGAGTATGCCTAAAAGCTTCGATTTATGGAGACAACATTGAAACCAAAGATTGGTTTGGGTAGTTAATGGAGGTTTGCTTATTGGAGTATCAAGGTATACCTACCAGGACGATCACATTATTTAAATGTGATTGGTTTGACTGTAACTCAATAATTGGAGTAACGGTGCACCCAAAATACAAAATGGTTTCTGTTAACCACATGCGTAAGTTTACTGGTTATGATCCATTCATTCTAGCGATTCAAGCCAAACAAGTGTGTTACTGTTCATATCCAAGCCTCAATCAGTTTAAGAAGGATTGGTGGGAAGTTTACAAGATCAAACCTCGATCAAACTTAGAACTATCTTCTGAAGTGTTAGATTTATCTACATCGGCTCCATTTGAAGATGATGAGCAAGAACATTTAATCATTCTGACAATAGATGATGATGCAATATCACAACATCCGAATGGAGGATTGATTGAGATTGAAGATATCGAAGATGATGAAAATAATGATTTGTTAGATTTAGCGGACAATAATGACTCAAGTGATGATGATGAGGAAAATTAATATGGAAAGTTTCGATTTGTTTTATTACAAATAATTAATATCAAATCTCAATATTATTCTAATTTTAATAATTTTCAAACAAAATTGCCACCTAGTTTAGATGATCATTTCGGTGGTAAAGCCGCTGTTATGTCTCACTTTGCCGAGTCATCCTCCCACATGTGCACACAATCACCTAGTTTAGATGATCATGAGCCAGAGATGGATGTCACTCCTAGATTGTCCACTGATGTTCCCGGAGTGAGTCAAGCTTCGTGTGCATCGGAGACAGTACAGTACGATGCTAGTGGCCGGAAGATTCTATATATCTTATCGGAGTAAGTGAAATTGTTTATTTAATTTTCATAATAATTATTGTACTTAATAATTTGAAATTAATTCAATTAACTTCTTTAACTCTGTCAATTACAATCACAGATGTTTGAGGCCATTCGATACCATTTCTACTTCGATTACGAAGTCATTTAAAAAATCCCGAATGACTGATGGTTACAATTGGAAGCTAGTATTGGCTGATATGAAGACTTGTTTTTGGGATCATTTCACAGTACAAGTTTTTTTACTTAATGTATTCATATGAACATTGTTTATAAATTTGTCGTTAATAATAAATTATAATAATTTTACATATCACTTTTGCAGAAAGAGTGGACGTGAGACCCCGCTCTCAGCGTTGCAGTGGTGTACGAGAAATGGTTCGAGAGAGTGGGGATGCGGTACAAGGACTTGATATGCACGCTCAAGAGGACTAGAAAGAGGTCCGACTACATATTTGAGGATGCTTGGTAGGGTTGGTATATATGGATTCAGGGAATAGAGCACCAGATAGACTTCCAGCCTGGCACCGTCCTTCCCAACCGACCAGCTTACCGGACCAGTCCTGAGGAGACCAAAGAAATAGACCGTCAAGTTATGGAGTTGCTGGAAAAGAAGCAGATTCGAGAGAGTATGTCGCCGTGCGCCGTTCCAGTCATCTTAGTTCCAAAGAAGTCGAATGAATGGCGTATGTGCATGGACTGCCGGGCCATCAATAAAATCACGGTAAAGTATCGTTTTCCTATCCCCAGGTTAGATGATATGTTAGATGAGTTGTCCGGAGCGTCTGTCTTTTCTAAAATTGATTTGCGTTCTGGATATTTTCAAGTTAGAATGTCTGAAGGGGATGAGTGGAAAACAACATTTAAGACTAAGCATGGTTTATATGAGTGGCTTGTGATGCCTTTTGGACTTACCAATGCCCCTAGTACTTTTATGCGTTTGATGAATCATGTGCTGCGTGATGTTATTGGGAAGTATGTTGTTGTTTACTTTGATGAGCATGTTAGACATCTTAGGCATGTTTTTGAGTTGTTGCGTGAAGCTAAATTGTATGCTACTTTGTCTAAGTGCACCTTTTGCATGGATGAGGTTATTTTCCTTGGTTTTGTTGTTAGTAGTCGTGGTGTTGAGGTAGATAGGACTAAGGTGAAAGCCATTGAGGAGTGGCCCACGCCTAAGTCGTGTTCTGATGTGAGATCTTTCCATGGTTTAGCTGGGTTTTATCGTCGATTTGTGCGTGATTTTTCTACAATTGCTGCACCATTGACTGAGTTGAGTAGGAAAGATAGAAAGTTTGAGTGGGGCAAAGCCCAAGAGCATGCTTTTAATCTGTTGAAGTCGAAATTGTGTAATGCTCCTTTGTTGGTTTTGCCTGATTTTTCTAAGATGTTCGAGATTGAGTGTGATGCCTCTGGTATATGCATTGGTGCTGTTTTGATGCAGGATAAGAAGCCGGTCGCCTATTTCAGTGAGAAGTTGAATGGAGCAGCCCTTAGGTACTCTACGTACGATAAGGAGCTTTATGCATTGAAGAGGTCTTTGGAGACTTGGCAGCATTATCTGAGACCGAAGGAGTTCGTGATTCACACTGATCATGAATCCTTGAAGCATCTGAAGGGGCAGCAGAATCTGAATTCACGCCATGCCAGGTGGGTTGAATTCATCGAATCTTTTCCCTATGTGATAAAGTACAAGAAAGGCAAAGAAAATGTCGTAGCTGATGCTTTATCTCGCAGGTATACTTTACTGTCTGTTATGCATGCCCAGTACTTAGGATTTGAGCATATTAAGACTTTCTATGATTCAGATCCGTTCTTTGGTCCTATATTTGCATCTTGTACAACTAAGTCTAGGACTAATGATTCATTTTATGTGTCTGATGGATTCTTGCTCAAAGAATCGAAGTTATGTGTTCCTACTTGTTCCCTGCGGGATTTGCTTGTTCTAGAGTCTCATGCAGGTGGTCTGATGGGTCATTTTGGTGTTGCTAAAACTTTGAGTTTATTGCATGAGCATTTTTATTGGCCTCACATGAAGAGAGATGTTGAGAGAATCTGTGCTAGATATATTACATGTAGAAAGGCTAAATCTAGTTCTAATCCATTTGGTTTATACACTCCACTGCCTGCACCGTCTGCACCTTGGATTGACATTTCTATGGATTTTGTTCTTGGTTTGCCTAGGTCTAAGTCTGGCAAGGATTCTGTGTTTGTGGTTGTAGACAGGTTTTAAAAAATGTCTCATTTCATTGCATGCAGAAAAACTGATGATGCTGTTAATGTTGCTAATTTGTTCTTTCGTGAAGTAGTTAGACTGCATGGCATGCCTAGGACTATTGTGTCTGATAGGGATTCGAAATTCTTGGGACATTTTTGGCGTGTTCTTTGGGGAAAGTTAGGTACTAAACTGTTATTTTCTACTGCATGTCATCCTCAGACTGATGGTCAGACGGAAGTAGTTAATAGGACTTTAGGTACCTTACTTCGAGCTTTAGTGAAGAATAATTTGAAGTCATGGGAAGAGTGTTTACCTTTTGCTGAGTTTGCTTATAATCGTGTTGTGCATTCTTCCACTAACATGTCTCCATTTGAGGTTGTGTATGGCTTTAACCCTCTTACTCCTATGGATCTTCTTCCTTTGCCTATTGACCATCTTTCGAGTTTGCAAGGCTCTCGTAGGGCTGAACAGGTTCAAGAGATGCACAAGAAGATAAAGGATAGGATCGAGCTTCAGGGTGCGAAGAATGCCACCAAAGCCAATACACATCGCAAGCAAGTACTATTCAAACCCGGTGATAAGGTTTGGATCCACTTCAACACAGGGCGCTTCCCTAACTTGAGGAAGTCGAAGTTGATGCCTCGCGGAGATGGACCGTTTACTGTGGTCGCCCGAGTCAATGACAATGCCTACCGCATAGATCTTCCAGGTGAGTATAAGTGTTCTAATACTTTTAATGTTTTTGACTTATCTCCCTTTCCTGTAGATGAATTTGATACTGAGGAGGAGCTGAATTCGAGGACGATTTCTTTTCAGCAGGGGCGGAATGATGAGCCGGGATCCAGCACTGATGAATCAAACCCGGAGTTGCAGCTGAGAGGTCCAGTCACAAGATTGAGAGCCAAGAAGCTACAAGGCTATTTCCAACGCATTGTCCGAAAGAAACTGGAAGATGATGATGTTGGAGTGAAGCAGCCCAAGTTGGTGAATTTGACCCAAGTTTCGAATTAGCCCATTGGGTTTTAATTGGGCTGAACTTTGTGTTTTTCTATTTCACTTATTTGTAGCCCAAGAGTTGGTTTATTATGTTTCTATTTCGAGCCCAACTATATTAAGGGCTTAGCCGAATTTTACTTAGTATTTAAACCCTTGTTTAACTCTTTGGAAAGAAGACAACTTTGAATCAGAAATCAATTCGATTATTTTGTCTCACTCGTGCATCGGTTCACGTGTATCTTCGTTCTTAGTAGAGTTCTAGAATCGGCAGTTTAGAACTTGAATCAATTGTCTCGTTCGTGATATCCAGTCGTATCCGGGTTAGACAAGCCACGAAAAATTGCTCCATAGACGCGTTTCGGATTCAAGTAGATCCGGGGTTCGTTTCGGGTAAGTTCTTCATCCGATCTTCGTTCTGTTCAGTCCACCGCCGCACCTGTTCCACCACCGTCACCATCACCACTGTCGTCCATCACCGCTCCAGTCCAGATCCACGCCAAACCCAAACCTTCGCCAAAACAGCCGTTGTTTCCGAGTTGTAAACCCTAATCGTCCAAAGATCCGTCCCGTGCCAAATCCTAAACCCTCGTGCAAATTTGCTGAATGTTGTTACTGATTTCAATTTATAATTCGTGCATATTAGGTAATTAATCTCTATTTGTTCAGTTCGATATTGGATTGAGTCAACCATTAGTTGACGTGTGTTCGAGTCCTAGTTTCCCGCATATCGATTGGCCGTATCAGCTAGCCTCGCCCGGTGTATGCTGGCTCGGGCGCCTGGCTCGGCTGTGGTTCGGTTGGGGCACCAACGCCTAGTCAGCGGTCGCTTAGGGCCATGCGACCGCTTACTAGTGCTCTCGGCTCTAGTCT
Source organism: Leonotis leonurus (assembly GCA_026898415.1). Lineage (NCBI taxonomy): Eukaryota > Viridiplantae > Streptophyta > Magnoliopsida > Lamiales > Lamiaceae > Leonotis > Leonotis leonurus. Next base: position 264,435 of record JAPKLX010000040.1, read on the forward strand.
TCATCCTCTTGTCATTTTTTGATCTTTTCTCATCCCGTTTCCAACTTTATCACTTGTCTCGACTCGTGATCTTGAATTATAAAATGAAACGTAAATGAAGCCCAAAATAACATGTAAAATGGGAAAACAACAAGAATAAAGACACGGAAAATACGAGATTAGACAACCAAAAAGAGGTTAAATAACCCCTCCACACACAAAACCTTGCTTGTCCTCAAGTATAACTTAGTCTAAAATATCCATAAGAAAAATCTAACACGACATGCATTCTTGACAAGACTTCAAATCGTTCCAAAATCAATCTTCCTATCATTACGTCATGTGATATAGAGATCATAAAAGCAAGTAGTCCACTTAGACTAGATACTCATCAATTCGACAACACAAAATAATGATGCACAAGGTAACATTAAGATCATATAACATGCTAGAGTTTTTATCCATCACTTTTCTTTTCTTTTCAATATGAGTAATATTAAGGACAATGTTCACCGGGTGTGTACTTCGAATATTCGGGTTTTTCCGGTATGGGTTTTTAATATGATTCATTTAACATTATGTATTTATTGTATTTATAAGAAGCTAATATTCTATAAACCTTAATTTGTTTTTTGTTGATTATCCATTGTTTATACTGTGGATGTTAGTTTAAAAATATTCTAACATTCGTTTATCTTGATTTTTTTATTTTGTATTTATCTAAATATTTTAAATCTAATTTGCAGATTGTCTTGGATGAAGGTGAAAATTGACGTAAAATGTTGGATGACACTTCAAGAATGTACAAATATAAAGGCATTTTTGATGTCTGTAAATTTATTTAAAAACTAAAACAAAAACAAAAAACTAAAAAAAAAGACAAACAAACAAGAAACATTAGAATTCAAGAATAATGAGAATAATAATAATAGAAACAATGATTCTACATAGCATTTATCATGTACTCTTATATACATGAAGCACTATATTTTGTTATTATTATCATTACATTGGAAATTAAATTGAATACAATGTTCATGCTTGGCTTCCGGATTTGGCACTTATATAGAAATTTCGAGTTCCTAACTCTATCAGTTTCACCTCTGGCTTCAAACCTGCATCATATTAGCATATAGAAAATTAATTAGAACACGAGTTTCAGGGTATCATTTATTTTTTCTTTTTCTACTATATATGTATAATATGTATATAACTATATATATATATATATATATATATATCAACGGCGAAAAGGAAAATTTGTCTTGAGGGATTGTATATAGGCAAGACAGACCCTATAATATCATATCATTGTAATATATATATATATATATATATATATATATATATATATATATATGAAGCATGTATTTCCATTCATTTAATCTATTATATATAATTTGCATCTAACATTTATTGATTTGGGTGCAATAACTCATTCGTAATTGAAGTTATTTCATGGATTCATAATTTCATTAAAATATACAAGTTTTTGGCTCATTTCTTATTTTTCATTTGGCGTAAACTACATTTAAAATCATATATAACACTAATAATATAAAATTTTCTTCTTTTGTAATTTATACTCTACTAATTTCATATTCATTATTTAGGCCAAATTTTGCAAATTTTCTAAACCAAAAATCATATGAACATTGCAAATTAAATTTATTTGCCGAAAAAGAAAAATCATATATTAATGGCAAAAGTATTATATATGTGTGTGTGTGTCTCTTTGGTGATTAATATAGCATAATTTCTAGATTTAAGTAAAAAATATTATATAATTTAGGTTATTAATATAGCATAATTTTTAGATTAAAGTAATAAATAAAAAAAGTGCATTTTAGGACAATTATCATAATCTTGTTCTGAAAATATGTAAGGTTGTTTGAGAACTGACTGTCAAGGCTGAACTGGGAGTAGTGCAACTGGTAACGTGCCGGATCGGTACACGTCAGCACCGGCCGCCGCTTCTCCTCCACGTAGACGTCGATTGCCGCCTTCATCAGCTCCCTCGCGGTGTTTTCCGGTGACATCATTACCTGCACCGCCCACAAACTGTTTTGCATGTTCACATTGAACAGCACTTTTGTCAACTGCCGTCGCCGCTTCTCTTCTCCGCCGCTGCCGCCGCTTCTCTCTAAGCCGTAATTCTGTCGTTGAGGTGGCGACAGTGAGCCCATAGTGATATTTAGCGAAGATTTGAAATATGGCGAAAAAAATTATTATATAAAAAAGAATTCTTCTTCTTTTGTATCATAATTAATGAGTGTGCTACAAATATATAGCTGGTATAATGTATGAATTGTGTTTGTTGATATATGTACGCAATTCCAAGTAGATTTAGAATATTTGAAGAATCAATATTTGATTGTGACTCTCTTTAAAATTAAGGAAAAAAATGAAATAGGAAAAAAAAAAGTTATTATATATATAATAAACAAAATAAAAGGACAATTTTAATACAGTTAATGTACAACATTTTCCTATTTTCTAATTTAATTATGTGCTTAGGTAACAAATTAAAAGCTAAAGAAATAATACTATAAGCAAGAAAAAAGAAAAAGTTTGTATATCTTAATGCCATTAATTAATATCTCTAAAATAAAACCATCACATCTAGATATGTATAATAATTACTAATAGAATCGTAATCATAATTATAAATATAAGGAAATAAAAAGTTGAAATAAGGGTAGTTTGCAGAATATATATTGGTGAGGTATTTCATTTTATTTAATTTAATTATCTTCTTTTATTGGGAGAGAATGAATGCCAAAAGAAAATGATTGCATGGTGATGGGATAGGGAAAGTTCTGCGAAATTGGTCGAATTTTGTCTTTGTCCAATAAAGAATAGGACATCACATGAATAATCATATATGTATTCCATCGTATTTCTTAAAAATGAGACGTAAATAAAAAGGGACTCGATTCTCTAAAAGGAATCTCGTATATATGTATTCCAACAAACTTGTATTTTTAATAAAAAGTGTAATATTAGTATTTTTTTTTTTTATATTATTTGTTTGATGAGAACCAACAAATTAAATTGTTTAGACAAAAGCTCCCAAGTGAAGACAACGTTCGAGTCGGCATGTGTGAATAACCTTTTCAAATGCATACTCTAGTGATTAATTATTATATCAAAATTTCATGTTTCTGGTACATGTATTTTATTTCATTAACTAAAGTTAAAAACTTACATTTAATGTATCTACTACTTTCGATCACAAAATACGGGACTTTTATTAGATTCAGTCTTTAAAATAATCAATATTTATATAAATTTATAAAAAAAGATGCTTATTGAAAAATAAAGTAAAAAATAGTCACTCTTATCATACTAGTCTCCTCATAAAATTACATAAGCACGATTAAAGCAAGTCATGCTCATGTCATTACATGAGTGATTGTTGAGATGAAATCACACAAGCACAAATGTTACTTGGTTATGCTTGTGTAATTTGTATGGATTTGTTTGATTATTTGGAATTGCATAAGAACAACTAAGGTGGTTGTGCTCGTGTAATATAAAATTCTTTGTGAACTTTTCACAAACATTTTGTAGGCAAAAATACACATTAAAGATGAGAGAAAATAAGTCAGATGGTGAAGATAAATCAGTGCACAAAGAGAGGTAGAGAGAGTTGTGCTCATAATAATGGAGATGACGGCGACGTTGGTCGAGGCTTATGGTGGTCATGTTCCTTGGTGAGGTGTGTGTATGTCTATTTGGAGTGAATGATACCGGTCGTCACCCCCTGTAGATATATTCATGTGGAAAGCGTGTAATCGTTAATTATGATTGAGTTTAATTTTTGTTAGTCTTTATTATTATTATTATTATTATTATTATTATTATTATTATTATTATTATTTTATTGTAGGGTCTGGTTTGTTGGGAACAAGAAGGTAGAGAACGAAAGAAGAATGATTGCAGAAGACTTGTTATTATTCCACTGATATGATGTGCTATTTATAAGCCCTCTATGCATGAACAATACAACAGAAAAATATCTAAACAGATTATGTGTAATCCTAGCAATAAATATCAGAAATTCTATGACTCATTCAACTAACAGAAAATAGCTAAGAATTGGAATACTAAAAACTATCAAAGAATAAGTCAAGATAAGGCCGAGCTGACAATTAATGAATCAACAATCTTTATTCAACACTCCCTCTTGATTCATATTGCATACTCCAAGTAGATTTATGAACTTGACGTGCTTCTCTAAAGACTACAACTTCGTGAAAATATCAGCTAGGTTTTCTTGACTGCTGCAACCTTCGAAGAGATGAGCCCCTCATTAACCAAATCTCTTGTGAAGTGTAACTTAATATTGATGTGCTTCATTCTTCCGTGAATAACCGGATTATTTACGATAGCAATAGCCGATCAATTATCACCAAAGATCTCAATACCCTCTTTCTGCTCCTGCTCCAAATCAGCCATAACCTTCTCAACCATACTGCTTGTTACGTTGAAGAAGTAGCAGCCACATATTCTGCTTCCGCCGTTGAAAGCGTTGTTACTACTTGATTCTTTGAGTTCCATGTTACCTCTCCAGACCCAATATTAAAGACGAAACCTGAGGCACTTTGTCTATCATCCACAGAACCTGCGCAATCGCTGTCAGTAAACCCAACCAACTCAAATTCAGGAACATTTGAGTACCAAATATACCAAAATCTTGAGTTCCAAATACGTAGCGAATAACCTTTTCGCAGCTCTGAAATGTTTCCGTTTTAGATTGTGCATAAATTTGGAAATCATACCAACGGTGAAGGCAATATCGGGTTTCATATGCATTAAATAAATCAAACCTCTAACTAGACTTCAAAAGCTTACTACATCAGCTTTTTCTGTACCATCTTCGAGCTGCAATTTTTCATTGATATTCATGGGAGTACTTGTAGCTTTGCAATTCATCATGTTAAAGCGCTTGAGAAAATTCTCTGTATATTTTTTCTGAGAGACAAACGCTCCATCTTCTCCTTGCTTAATTTCCAACCCAAGAAAATAATTAAGCAAATCCAAATCTGTAATCTCAAACATATTCATCATACTCTCTTTGAACTCAATAACAAGAGAGTAAGATGATCTCATATAAATGATATCGTCAACATATATACAAACAAGGATCAAATTACTGTTACATCCCTTCTTTGCATACAATGTAGGTTCATTGTCATTTCTCTGGAATCCATTTTGCCAAAAAAACGAGTCAAGCTTGTTGTACCATGCTCACGGAGTCTGCTTCAAGCCATATAATGTTTTCTTCAACCTATAAACCTTATCATCCATGCCCTCAACAAAAAATCCTTCTGGCTGCACAACATAAACTTCCTCCTCCAAGTCTCCGTTTAGAAACGCAGACTAGATATCAAGTTGATAAACAGGCCTTAAGATTCTCACCTTAAGATGAGTAGCCAAAGCCAAAAACATTCTTACTGTTTCAAAGAGAGCAACCAAAGAGAACGTTTCCTCGTAGTCGATAACCTACTACTGCGCGTACCCCTTCAAACGAGCTTTGTGTTTCTACACACTCTCATTCGCGTACTTTGTCTTGAACACTTCAAGCTAATTGTACTCTAATATTATGGTAAATCGGTAAGAATCCAAGTTTCATTCTTTTCGATTGCTCCATTCACATCCTCTATTATTTTTTTTCACTTCTCTTCTCCAGTAGAATCATGGAATCGAGTTGGATCTACAACCATAAGAGCAAAAATACATCTCTCATAAATTTCAATTAGAGACTTATAGCCTCATGAAGATGGTGTTTCAAGAGATAATGATATACTTGACGAGGGAGGTGTATTTGTGTTAGTAGAATTTACGCGGCTGCTATGAGGCATATTTAAAGGAGTTGTGTTTGGAGTAGTGTTTGGTGAGTTTGTGGGGTTGTTTTGTGTTGATTTTGGGGGGATACTTAGCGGCGAATTCAGACAAGAATCTACATCACTTGAGTCTAGTGGGAACCGAACATATGAATCATCTTGTTTGCTCTCCCATTTCCAACAAGAATCTTCATGGAAAACGACGTCCCTGCTGATAATAAATTTTCCATTAAGAAGGTTATATACACTTTCTAGATTTCTCGTCAAGCTTTCAACGATTTTGAGAGTTGACTAAAGGATAAGCTATGCATCCAAAAACCTTTAGATGGCTTACCGTCGGCTCCGTACCTCTCCAAGTTTCATGTGGAGTGCGATTTAGAACAGCCTTCATCGGATATATATTTACCAAAAATACGGCAGTAGCAACAAATTCTTCCCACAAAGAGTTTGGGAGATGCTTCACATTCAACATGCTTCTCGCCATCTCTACAACGGTGTGATTGTTTCTCTCCACCATACCATTCTTCTTCGGTGTATATGGTATCGTCAATTCCCTGCGTATTCCATTAATGTCGCAAAAATTATTAAAATCAATAGAGCAAAACTTACCACCCCTATTTGTACGAATAACTTTGATACTCATTTTTTCCACCATCGCCTTGAAATTCCCGAAGTTTACGAATGCTTCAAATTTATTTTTCATAAAATAAACCCAATTTATGCGACTATAATAATCAGTAAGTAGAAAGAAATATCGACTTCCACCAATCGACTTCGTATTTACAGGCCCGCACAAGTCGGATTGTATGAGCTCAAGACATTTAGAAACTCTCCAAGATACACCAGTATGAAAAGATTTCCTCGTTTGTTTCCCATAGATACATCCCTCACATAAATCAAAAGCATCAGTTTTAGGCAGCCTAAGAACCATACCTTTCTCATGTAGATGCTTTAATCTATTGTTATTGAGATTTCCATATCGTAGATGCCACAGCCTCGATGCCTCTTGTGTGTTGGAAACAAGAGCGTATTTCTCTACTTTTGACACTCGCAGCGGAAATATCTTATTCTTCGTCATGCAAGCATTTGCAATAATTTGCCCAGACATTTTTTTCTTTGATGACACAGAAACCATCACAAACAGTACCATGTATCTGATAGGGTTTGTATACCTCAAAATATACTTTATGCTTAGACGATGTATTAGACTTGTTTTCAGTTTTACTTTAATGAGAATAAATGTTTCTATCATTGGTTTGTTATTTATTATCTTTATATATTGAATTGCAAACAAGTCCATTTACTGCAATTGTAGACTGTGTGGTGGATCGATGATCACAGAAGGTAACACAATCGGATCCTTTGTAGTATTAAGTCACAGTCTATTCGGTAAAGGTTGCAATATCATTTGATGTGAGAGCTAACCTTAGCCCGCAGAATGATATCGATATGTATAAGCTGATACACATGTTTTGCGTATACATATTGAGAGGTCTCACAGTGAGATAATTTCTACATGTTGTTGCTTAGATCGAGGTCTCGGAAAATTAGTCATTTCTTAGTCTGTGACAATGACATTAATATCTGTGGTCGATTATACGCTGCTTTGACTCATCTACGCTTTTGGGTTTTTTGTAATCCAAAATAGTGATGTCTTGGGCGGTAATGATTGACTTAGCTAGAAGTGCTCGATTGTCAGTCGAACAGAATCGCGTCTCGATTAACACGAGTTGATTAAATCCGCGTGAGGCATTCAGAAAGATTTATTCCATAAGAAACCCATCCGGTTGTAGTTTATTCCGCATATAATAATTTCAATTCTTCAATTGTAGCTACAACATGACCAAACTTTAGATTCAAGCTTCTGAATACATTATCAACGATGGTCTGGTCCATGATTTTCTCTTTGCAAGATCGCATTTGACTAACTATTGCTATTGCCCTCGATAAAAAAAAAATCATTTTAGCCATTGATTCTCCATTCTTCATGACCAGCGTTTCGAAGTCACGCTGAAGTTATTGCAATCTCACAACAATGACTTTTGAATCTCCTTGTAATTCTTTTTGCATGGTTGATCAGGCTTGCTTTAGGGTGGTCGCCGCTCTGATTCTGGAGAAGATGTTGTCATGGATCGCTTGTTGAATGATCGCCATCGCCTTTTAGTCTTTCTTTTTGTTCTCCCACAATCTGTTCACATTGTCAGGATCTGCATATCTCTCCCATAGATCTTGAGACTTCAATACAGTCTTCATCCAAACAGTATTTGTAGCCTTTGTTCGACTAAAATTGTTTCGAGTCGCTTGCAATCTAACGAGGTCATCTAGCAATGATAAGTCAACCCAAGTCGTATTCTCAAGGAAGACTTAGCAGGACAATATAATTCTTTGTTCAATATGAAAGCAAGTAAAAGATCGTTTGGAAGTTTTATAACTAGGCGGAGAAAATAAATTGCAAAAGAATGTAAATCCTAAACTAATAAAAATAAGAGAATGTACGAATTGCATATTAAAGAAAATGAGTTGCGAATTGAAAAGGATAAAGTAGCTTGGAATTCAAAATGAAAAAGAACGTAGAAAGTACTTTGGAATTTGAAGTCGAAGAGAACGTAGAATAGATAAACGAAATAGAAACACGAAAACATAAACAAATAATAGAACTCAATAATAAAAACGAACCCTAAATATAAAATGAAAGAAAATTTGATTCATAAACTGGAATGAACAAAAATCTACAACGATGAATTGAAAAACAAACGAACTATAATGTTGCAATTGACTATCTTTCGTAATCAAATACTAAAGCTAAAAACGACTAACTAAGAATCATAAATCTCGACCCTAGAACATGAGTCAAGAGGTACTCGGAATATAAGTGCAAGGAATCGGGAAAAAGGTCTCTCTTGAATGAGAAATGCGTCGCTTATTTATAGACGTCGAGGAGGGTCAGCGGTCGCGTACATGTCAGCGACCGCTGAGTGGATCAGTTATACGCTCAGCCCACGCCATCCATTAGAGGTTGTTGGTTACTGACCGAGTCAGCTACTGGGGTCAGTGGACGCTGACCCTGGCTCGTGCTAGCTCACGCGCTGGCTCGGCCTGGGACACACACCGCTTAGTTAGCGGTTTCCTAGAGCTACGCGACCGCTGACTTGTGCTCTCGGCTCTCAACTTCATTCTCTCGTTATTTCTTGATCTTTTCTCATCCCATTTCCAACTATAACACTTGTTTAGCTCGTGATCCTGAAATATATAAAGAAACGTAAATTGAGCTCGAAACATCATGCAAAATGGAAGAACTACAAGAATAAAAACAAGGAATATACGAGTTTAGACGACCAAAAAGAGGTTAAATAGTCTTCTCGTTTGAAGATAGGTATAAGTGGTTGTGCAACATTTATGGAACTCCCAGAACTCCCGTTACTCACCATCGAACGTCTCTAATTCCACAAATGTTGGGGAAAAGAAGGTAGAGAACAAAAGAAGAAAGAAATTTATGTATGCAAAATATATAAGAAGAATGACTCCAGAAGACTTGTTATTATTCCACCGATATGAGGTGCTATTTATAAGCACTCTATGCATGAATAATACAACACATAAATATCTAAATAGATTATGAAAAATATCTTACAACTCTTTCCACTAACTGTTTAGTCTCAATTTGTTTGTCTGAACTTAGGTTTTCCATAGCTTTATTCGTATTATTTTCCCTCATCCGTGATGTTTTGGCCCGATTTATGTTTCATTTTATGTTCAGGATCATTGGCCTAAACGAGCGTCGAAGTTGAAAAAGGAACGAGGAAGAATCGAAAAATGAGAAGAAAATGAAGACAAGTGCCGAGGCACTAGTCAGCGGTCGCGTGACACTCCGCAACCGCTGACTAGGCCATACGCGCCAGCGATGAGCCAGCGCTCGAGCCAGCAACTGCGGACGCGCGCCAGAGCAAGTCAGCCGTCGCTCTTGACACCGCAGTCTGAAACTATGACTTGAAGCCACACCATCAATCACTACTTCCGACGTACCATGGACTCCGCTTTGACGTTCATCCGCAACAGTACTATCCACCACCGGTGCAGCAATTTCCACCTCAACCGGTTCCTCCCCAACGATCATCGATTGAAGATAGCCTAGCCATATTTATGCAAGAGAGCAAGAAGGCTCGAGAGGCCCAAGATGCCACCATCAAGCGCCTTGAGATGGCTATAGGGCAGATTTCCGGCACTGTTAACCAGCTTCAGCAAAGCCAACATATGGGAAAAGATTCCGGCACAAGGACAACAACCTCATCAAGTGCAAGCAGTGTCCGTGCTAACGGATGACAAGGTGGTGGAAACCAAAATGGAGATGAGATCCCAGGGCAAAATTGATAAGGTGACACCGAAGGAGGAGGAAAAGCAATCCAATAAGGAGCTTCACAAGGCGGTAAATCCATACATTCCGCCTATTCCTTATCCTAGCAGACTAAAGGACGTTAAAAGCGAGCAGCAGTTTGCGGATCTTTACAAGATGCTATCCAAAGTAACAGTGAATGTTCCACACCTCAAAGCAATCAAGAATATTCCATCTTATGTCAAATTCTTCAAGGAGATGATTTCGAAGAAGAAGAAACTCGACGATCAAGAGTTAGTGACAGTCTCCGAAGTGGCAAGCACGGTCATGCAGCAGCCTCTACCTCCTAAGCGATGCGATCCAGGTAGCTTCGTCATTAATATTACTCTGGGTAACGGTAAAGCAGCGTCTGGCATGCTAGATCTAGGAGTGGGAATTAATCTTATGCCTTATTCTATTTTTAAACAATTAGGATTAGGTAAATTAAAACCCACTCGCATGTCCCTTCAATTAGCCGATAGATCTGTGAGACACCCAAAAGGTATAATTGAAGATGTTCTTGTTAAGATTGGTGAAATGATCGTACCTGTTGATTTTGTTGTTCTTGAGATAGGCGATGTACGTGAGGACGGAGTCGAGCATACACTATTCTTAGGGAGACCTTTTATGGCTACTACTAATACCATTATTGATGTAAAAAATAATACCATTAAAATGTTGGTCCTTGATAAGGAAATATCTTTTTCTGCTCACCAAATTCATACTGCTAATTCTATCGATTTGATTGACACATGCTATATAGATGCTACTATCCCTTTGTTTGAGAAATCTATAATGCAGACTTTTCATAGTAATGATGTTGCTCAAGAGAAGGTTTTGAGCGTGAAAAGAGAGACCGCTCAAGTGAAGATGTTGACGGGCGAGCAAAACTCTAAGGGAAACCAACAACTACACCCTTCACCCAAGCCGATGATCATGACCGCCGTTTCTCGATACAAATACCCCTCAACTTATGCAGAAGCTCTTATGCGCTCAAGAGCCACATCTAAGCCACATTTCGACAAGGCCAAATCCCAAAAGAGAGGATTGTTCATCCTTAGGAAATTTTCGCCATCAAAGAGCAATGCACCACATACGACAAGGGAGAAGATGCCATTTCGAATTAATTGGCAACGAGTCAAACCGTACATTGAAGGCGACTCTATAATCGAAGTTTTGGAGTCAACACCCATATCTAATCCTCCATTACATTAGTTCCATTTCGTCGAGCTAACGACGTAAAATAAAGCTGTTAGGATTTTAAGTCTTAATGTTATTTGGAATGTTGACCTAACATTTGTGTTTTTGTGTTCTTCACAGGAATGTTGACTAAGCTTCCCGCTCAACATAACAAGTGGTGATGACTTGGCATCCAGATCAACAACCACGTGGAGTGCTGACTCGACAGCATTGAAGTAGCTCACGAAGATTGGAGTAAAGACCAAGTCTTGCCATGCAGTTGAGATATTCATGCTAGTGGAATTATGTTCCACAAATCCAGGAGTCAACAACCAACTAAAGTGGTTCCACAATTCCAGGCAGAAATGCGGAGACAACAACTGAACTGCGAGAATTGTGGAAAACATGGGCTAACAGTTGCTATATTCGTGGATCCAAGCCCATGTAATCTATCTATAAATACTAGATTCATTATTTCAGTAGATAGATGTTTTTGCAAATTAATTTCGTAGTTTTCATTCTATATGTTTCTTAGATCTTAAGAACATACATTTAGTGTTTTAGTAATAGTGTTGATGTTATTGTGTTGCTCAACATTGTAATAGCTCAACACTTGTTTTGATTATTCTTTTTAGCCGTAAGGCATCCGTGTAGGTTATTGATTTATATAACCTACGCAAAAATATCTCGTGTCTTCTACTTTAGCTTCCGCAAGTTTTTCATTTAGAGTGGTTGATACACTTTCAAAAGCGCTTCGTGGGAGGCAACCCACACTCGTTTTTCCCATTTTTCATTTTTATTTTTATTTTATTTTATTTTATTTTGAGTCATTTATTTAATTTTTTGGTTTTTTTCTATGTTCATAGGTATCATCGAGTTGGGAGAAAACCGAATCGAACGCAATTCGTGGAAGAAAATAGGTTGAAATTCACGAGGGCAAGGTCAGTGACCGCGGCACACTCAGCGGCCACTGACCTCGCGCACCCCTTACGCGCCAGCGCCCCGCGCCAGCGCCAGTGGCCATGTACCACGCCAAGTCAGTGGTTGCTAACCTATGTTTCGTAAAAATCCTCCCAACGCAGCTCACAATTTACGTAAGTTCACTCAGCGACCGCTGACATGTTAGTGGCCGTTGAGTTGGCTGAAACATATCTATTTTTACCTTCTTTATCCCACGTTTCTCCATTTTTCATCCCCAATTTCCCCAAACCCTAACCCTTCTCATTCTTAATTCTCCAATTACTCTTTCCATACTTCATAATTTCATCCAATTCTTTGGATTCACCATTACTTTTCCATCCTCCTCCCGACCAACAGTGAGACTTTGTCTCACTGTTGAGGTATCTTTATTGTTTTCTTTTTCTTTTTGTGTGAGTGTGTTTTCGGCTAACTTTTGTTTTTCCCTTCGTTTCTTAGTTTATGTTTGCAGGTTTTCTTTCCGTTTGTTATCCCGAATGCTGCATTTCAGGGACGTTTCTTTATCCCTACTTTTTAGATCTTTACTTTCCGCAATGAGGGCATTGCTCTATTTTTGTAGGAGGGGGAGGGTTGCCATTTTATGCGTGCATTCGTCGTTTTATTTTCGTGTCTTGTGAACATGTAAAATTTTGATTGTTTGTGAGCTAATTGGTCTTTATATATCGTGGGTAAATCAAAGCATGACTTATGTTTGAGATGAGACATGATTTGAATTCCTTGACTGATTGGAGTTGATTTATGTTGTGAAACGTGGATGAACTAAGAAGGTGTAGAACATTATGACCGGATTGTAGATCTTAGTAGAATGATTAAAATAGTGATGCATGATGATATAAATTGATTGATTCAATTGGCTAGTTGTTTTTGACCACTTGTTGTGTATCCGTGTTTTATTAAATGAACTTTGTCAAGAGGTCTCTGCTCCTATGGGAACCATGAGCACGGGAAACCGCGTGAGGATACATTAGGGAACCCCTAATTGTTCACACCTCGCGACAATGACCATATAACTTGACATCGTTCTAAGTAATTTTCTTAAAGTTCTTAAAATATAGGAATACAAAAAGGATTCTACCCCACTCTCTTAAATCAATAATACAAATTTATAAAAGAGATGGGCATGGGAAACCACACCGAAAAAACCCGATCATTCGGAGTACTCACCCGGTGAATATTGTCCTAAATATTCCTCATGTTGAAAGAAAGTAAAGAAAAGAAAAAGATACGTTATTTAAGATGGATAAAAGCTCTAGCCGATTATGTAATCTCAATAACATCTTGTGCATCATTATTTACGTTGTTCGAATCGATTATAATCTAGTCTAGATGGTCTACTTCTTCTATGTTTTCTATGTGACGTGACATGATGATATGAAGATCAATTTTGGAATGATTTGAAGTCTTGTCAAGAACGCATACCGTGATTAGAAATTTCCCCTAGCGATAGTTTAGACTAAATTATGCTTGATGACAAGCAAAGTTTTGTGTGTGGAGGGGTTGTTTAGTCTCATTTTGTTCGTCTAAACTTAGGGATTTTCATAGCTTTATTCGTATTATTTTCCCTCATCCGTGATGTTTTGACCCGATTTATATTTCATTTTATGTTACAGGATCATTGGCCTAAACGAGCGTCGAAGTTGAAAAAGGAACGAGGAAGAATCGAAAAATGAGAAGAAAATAAAGACATGTGCCGAGGCACTAGTCAGCGGTCGCGTCACACTCCGCAACCACTGACTAGGCCATACGCGCAAGTGATGAGCCAGCGCTCGAGCCAGCAACTACGGACGCGTGCCAGAGCAAGTCAGCCGTCGCTGACCTTGCTTAGCGGCTGCTGACTTAGCGGATAACTCGGGACCGTTCCAACGGCCCGTGGATGGCACGGAACGACTTGGTCAGCGGCCGCTGACCCTTAAGCGGTCGCTGACTTGACCTTCACCTATATATGCTCGGCGTGATTTTCATTCGAAGCGAGGACTTTCGATCGGACTTCCGTCTCCAGTTTTCACACGACACTTTAGACTATTTTTCCAGCACTTTCCGTAAATTTTCCGTTCATAGATTAGCTCATTTTGACCTCGATCCGAGAGTCGAGACCTAGATAGTTGTTTACATTGTTTTTCGTCTTCAAGAATAGCCGATTACAACATTCGTAGTTCGTAGTTCATTTTTAGATTTCTTTCGTTGTGAATTCGAAGACCGTTTCCAGTTCTTAATTCAAGTTCATTCGTTTTCACTTTACTTATTCTTGTTTCGTTTATTATTTTAAATTCATTTTATTATTTATGCTTTCAATTTCTTATTCCCTTTGCAATTTACAGATTTCATTTCGTAATTCTTTTGCATTCAATTTCAAAGTTATTACTTTTCTTAAATTAGATTTATTTCGCTTTCGTACATTAGATTTAAATTGTGTTTCTTATTTACATTCTTCGCCTAGATATAATATTTCAAATCAAATTCCTTTTTATTGCATTTCGTTTTATGAGAAAAGAATCGAATTGCCCTGTTAAGTCTTCCTTGAGAATACGACTTGGGTTGACTTACTATTGCTAGATGACCTCGTTCTAAATTGCGAGCGGTTCAAACAATTTTAGTTGAAACACTAACAGAAAGTAGCTAAAAATTAGAAATACTAAAAACTAACAAAGAATAAGTCAAGATAAGGCTGAACTGACAATTAATGAATCAACAATCTTTATTCAACGTGGCCCATAGTTTGCATGTGCATCGTAGTAGGGTTTTATTATTTATAGGAAATAAGAAAGAAAGAATGGTGTCTTTTGTTTTGATGAATTCTAGAATGGAGAATTCTCTATAGGCCTCGTGAGAAGATTCCTATTCAGTGATATTTTTTTAAGTTTCTTCTACAAGTTTTGCTTTTACTCTATCAAATTGGTGTGGTGAACGATGATGGTTACCAGGAACGTTTATTTTCGTTTAGATGGTGTAGAGAAGGTGGTTGATGATTTGTCGAACATTGTAAATGTCCATCACACCTTGCAGACAACGATGGAAGTCAGCAACGAGTCCATGACGGCAAAGCTCGATGCCTTGCTGAAGAAGTTTTCCATCTTCATACACAATCCTGATGCAGAGTGCGAGAGCAGTCAATCATTTGGGGAGACATAATTTACTTCGTTACCAGTCCAAAAGATGGATCTACCAGGTTTGACGGCTCAAAGGTGTTGTCCTCCTGGTTGTCCCATGTTGAGCTGTACTTTTTAGTGCATAACATACCTGCTAATCAACGCGTGAAGATTGTGTTCATTGCTATGTCTGGATCCGCAATGTCTTGGATCCAGATTTTACTACGTTGTTGCTCTATCCTAACTTGGTCTCAATTTTCACAGTAGTTGTTGACGCGCTTTGGTGATTTGTCTACTATCAATATCTTTGAAGCTTTATTAGCACACGGGGTCTCTAGAAGATTATGTTTCTGCTTTTGAGAGGTGCGTGTCATAGTTATCGGTGCTCTCTGACAAGCTATATCTAGGTGCCTTCTTAGGGGGTTTGAAGAAGGATACTCGGGTCCGAATTTAGGATGATACTCTTACCGACTATTCTGCTACGGTTCACATGGCTAAAAATTTAGAGCTAGTTTAGCCAACCTACCAGAACTCATCCCTTTATCGACCTGCTACGTATCACTACCCTCATCACGAATCTCGATTTCCCAACGGTCTCCTCTAGTGTATTTTGTAGCACAGGCTACACCAATAGGTTATGATCAAGCATCCTCGGCATAACGATTTCCCCGTCATTTTTGTAACATGTCGGATGATGAGATCTAGAAGAATCTGGCTGCGGGAACTTGTTTCCGTTGTGGTCTAAAATTTGGACCCACTCATCATTGTCTTCCAAGAACCTTGCATGTTCTGGTGGGCAACACCGATGTTGATGAGGATGAGGACGAACTGCTTCCAGAAGAGGCACATTCAGCAGATCATGATCAATCTGAGCCTCATGTTTTTTCCTCTCTAGAGTTGTCGTAGCTAACATCATTTGGTTGTGATGGCCCTCAAACAATGAAATTGATGGGTTGTGTGTGAGATTCGCGCCTCAAGATTATGGTGGATAGCTGTTTTGTAGTAGATCTCGTGGCCCAGAAATTTCATTAGGCCATTGGGCCAGCCTTCTGAAAGTTTCTTGGTGGATTTAGGGGATGGAAGTCGTGTTTACACCAGCGGCATCTATCCATTAAGTATCAATTTCGAATTATTTGTTATCTCGTGTTATGATTTCCCTCTTAGCAGTGTGGATTTGATTTTGGGTGTGTTGTGGTTGACAACCTTGGCAATGTGAAAGCTAATTAGAAAACACTCACTATGGAATTTATGGTCAATGGCTGCCAATGTTGCCTTTACAGCGACCCCACTATGCCCGCAAAAGGCTTGCACCTATAAAAAATCTTAGCCCAGTTGAACCACATGATGAGAGTTGAGTGTTGTGGGTTATGGACAGTCTTTCTCTTCTGGAGAGTTATGGTATATCAGATTCAATGTCGTAAGCTGTCCGACGAGATATAGTCGCACTTTTGTAAATTTTCTAGTGGTTTGAACTGTAACAGCCCACCTTAAGCACACACTTTAAGAAATTGTGCTATCTAATTTTTATTTTATTCCTTTCTCTCTATGCTAGTCTATATGCTCACATTGTCTAACCTGCCTAATTAGCCATCAATTAATTATGTATTTATGTGAAGGTAGTTTAATGTGACTTCATTACATCTTGTGCAATAGTAGTAGAGTATCTTTTCTAAGAGTTACTCTTATGGTCATTAGTATTATGATATAGTTGGTTCTAAATAAAATGCTTAAAGTGCCTAATTAGGCATTTATTTGAAATTATAGAGCATACTAAAATAATTATAAAAAGGACTAGTGATCTATGAAACCTATGTAAATATATTAACTCACAATATACACAAGAATAGCAAGATATACCACATTTAATACTTTTAAGTATAGTTAATACTAATGTGTCTTGCATGGAAACATGGCTAAAACCTATGGCTATAGGCTTGTCTACATAGCCTATCCTAGCATGCATAAGAATTCATAAATTTCTTACACCTCTCCTTCAAAGTACACCATTATCATGTATAGACTATTAAATAGACCTAAAACCATTTCCCATATACGAAACCATTGGCTATACAATGGTGAATACAACAAGAGTCCATCATATCAAGAGAACATGGAAAATCAACATGTGAATAGTATTAGGAATTCATGCAACTAATGTCCCTACAACACTTGTCAAGTTAAGTGGTGAATCACCCATATAGCTACCTCTATATAAGAGGGGACAAGCCCCATTAAATTCTCACCAAATCACTCACCATCACACTATCACTATCTACTCATTAAACCCTACACTCTAACCTATCTATACTCTTCTATTCACGGAAGACATTACGGTAAAACTCTCTCCTCTATCTCCTTTCCTTATTTCACTTCCTATTTCACACACTAGAGGTTAGTACTAGAAACCCTATCACGCCTACATGTCCACATAAGTATATAGTAAACTAAAGAGAGTTAAATTTCACATTTTGCATGCATAGTTAAAAATATATTAACTCTCTTAATTAGAACCAAGAGCATAATAAATAGGTCTAACTAAATATATATGTTATAATGGCATTTTATATTAATTTGTTGATTACTAATTATGATTTAGAAAATTCACTTGTAAAAGTTCCGTAATTTATAAGTATGATCTCATTATGAAAGTTGACATTATGTGGATAGGAATTTAGCTTAATTACTTTTGCATACCTCATTTAAACAAAGAATTTACTTTAAACTATTTTTTTTTTTGGTTTATAATTAGTGTAGTCTATAATTAAAAGTATATATGCTAGGATGTTGTAATATCCCGATAATTTCTAATTATGCTTTTAAATATATTATAATTAAAAAAAAGAAAAAAACTCACGGGGGAGTCGGCAACTCTTCCTCCCTCCCCCATTCGCATAGAACCATTTCCCCCCCCCCCCCCCCCTCCCTCTTTTTCTCTTTCCTTTACTTCTTCATTTCTTATTTCTTTCTTTTTCCTTACCGCCATTGTCGAAGGCAACCAAGCTATCGGAGCTTCGGTCCGAGGTCAAGGCGAGTCGAAGAGGTACACCGAGGCAAGGCAATGGTAGCTCGGGAACTCAATGAAGGTGGCTCAGCCGCCGTTGGGTGACCATAGCGACCTCGCCGTTGCCGTAATTTTATCGTAACTTCATCTCTCGTTTTATTCTTCGTTTCACGTCCTTTTTCGAAATGGCTTTCTTCTATGCATAGCTCTCATTACATAGAACTCGAGTACCGAAGGAAGTTCGGGATGATGATGGCCGGAAATGACCCGAAGGGACCACGACCGACCACCACCGTCTCCACTATTTCGGGGTCACCGATGGAGTGCGAAAACTCCAATTCGGTGGTCGTCCGTTCTTCGGACGTCTAGGGTCCCTTAAGGTTTTGTGTTCACGGCCATGCATTCTACATATCGGCATGATCATATTATGATTTCGTCTACGTAAAAATTTAACATGCATTATATATATATATAATAATAATATTTTTATGTTTTTATAAAGGAAATTTATTCACCGTTTATCATTTTACGGTTTTTCAACGAACGATTTTTCTTAAAATCGAGAAATGACGACGTTACTTCTAGGTGAAGTAAAAATAAAGTTACATGCATGCAAGATTTCCTTGCATATTTCACTAAAGAATATTGCACTGATTATTTTTGCCTTCTTCGCCAAGGTCATTTGAAAGCCCGGTTGCTGCGAAATTAATTTATTACGTGATAAAAAGAATAATATTGAGCCTAAAAATTTAGTACTACTTATCTATAGTTCCTTTTTGGAAATTAGAGCCAAAATATATTCCCTATGACTAACAGGTACCTAGCACTGAAATTTCAGCTCATAAGGATTTACGCTTTTTCCGTAATCGAGGAATTTCATCGGTGAAAGGTTGGGGATATATACGTATTTTGAGTTATTAAGCTCTTTTCTTTAAATGAAAAATGCATGGATCTCTGTTAAAATATTTTCATGAAGTTATTGATTGTTTAATGCTCTTATCGACCGTCGGGGGTTCTTATTCGGCCTAACACGTCGATTTAAAGACTGTGATCACTTAGTCTCTACTGCGGTGGGTTGATCACCATCGAGTTTTGACTCATGCTATGTTAGGGTGTACGGTTCGCCAAGCCCTATTTGACTGAATGTTTATGATCCGTCGGTGGTAAAAGGCCCGGGACATAACCTATATAAGAGAACGTCATGCCGGGTCATGTTTAATTTATGCACAAATGTTTTGCTTACTTAGAAGTTATTTTTGTTTTAAAACCTTCTAAGGTAAGTATACTGAACAGAGACTATATTTTTCGTTTTATGAAAAACCCAACTGAGTGCACTAGTACTCACCCCACGTTTTTCAAAATTTTTCACAGGCTAAGGAAACAACATGATGTGTGTGGTTGAGGAATGGTGTTATTGGGATGACGATTTCTTCATCACGAGAACGGTTTACCGTTCTATACATAAGAATTTCCACTGCCATGCTCACGTATGTTATGATATTTATGAAATAATTATCATCCATGTATATGTGTGTGATAATATATATGTTTAAACTCTAATATCATTTCCTCATTCCACGATGGCCTCATCGGCCATTATTAATAAAGGTTCATGTTATCATATTATCATTGCCCATTACATGCATACACATGCATAGAAGAGCTTAGAAGTAGTCGGCCCCTCTTGGACGCTCAACTCCTCGGCCCTTGTGTGGTGTTCGAGCGAATGCCGACCACACTTGGTGTGTTGGGTGAGTGACTCCTTTTGACGAGCTAGGCTCACTAACCTCCGCCTTTGATCGACGGTTCTTATTGGACGATTCAGCCTCTCGGGAATTCAGGATTACTATTCTTACGAGACGAGCTGTATTATCTCCAACCCCGTCTTTCATATTGGATGATTCGGCCACTTGGGATTCAGGATTACCGTTCCCATGTATCGAGCTATATTATCTCCAATTCATTTCATATTGGACGATTCGGCCGCTTGGGATTCTGGATTACCGCTCCCATGTATCGAGCTGTATTATCTCCAAATTGCATATGATTCATTTTAGATTCATTATTATAGATATTGTCTTTGCATTGGTTAGCTGTTTGGTCTGTAAAACGACATAGTCGAAGTTATAGAGGAGATGCTGCCCGATTTTCAAGGACAACTCCCTTATATAATGCACAAGAACACAATGCCCCCTTTCTTCCTCGCTTCTTTTATCCCCTCCCAGTCATGCCCTTGGCGCATGCGCCGTCCTTCGGGATTTGGGGCATGACAGAGTGGTATCAGAGCGGTCGATGCTCTGGTGCGTTCATGTTGAGTCTGACATGTTTAGGAATTGCATTGTATTTCTAAAATTAATGACAGGTATCCTAATAACACCCTCAGTTCGCCGTCACGCTGCCTCTCAGCAAAGAAAAGAAAGGTACATTTATTTTTGTGTAAACTCCTATTTTGGAAAGGAAAATGTTTATGGAAAAGGCTTATCTATAAATGTTTCTATGGGAAAGTTGTCATTTAAGACATTCTCTTATATGACGTTCATGAAAAGGAAAAATGTTTAATCAAATTAGGATTTATATGCCTATTTGATTCAAGGAATGGAATGTTATGAAAATAATCATGTTAAATCATCTAGGGCATATGTACCTATTTGATCTATGAAAATCATGGGAAAGGAAATGATAAGTTTATTCATTTAGGACGTATGTACCTAATTGAATCATGATGATACATGAAATACCATGGGAAAGGAAATGATATGTTTATTCACTTAGGACATGTGTGCATATTTGAATCATGATATGGCATGTATAAAGTTTGACGTGCGTTGTCAAGTACAAAGGCTATATGAATGGTTACATTTGGTTTAACTTATGTGACATTATGATTGATTGATTGAGGGATCGATTGTTAAAAACTTGTTTGCAACTAACATGATGTTTGAAGAAAATTCATACATGCTTGAATTTTCATGACATGGCACGATCACGAGAACGAAATAAAAAATCATGCATAGGACGAGCATCTAGGAAGTGAATTACTTGGATGGCCCGCCGACCATGGAATGGATGAGATAATTCTCATTTATTTTAAAATGATGAATATTGACATGTAGGTTATCATGATTATATAGATTGTTAACCTCATTACTATTGATAAAATCTATTTAAATAGAATGCCTCTTAGAAATAAAAATCGAGGTAACCACGAGGAAGAGAGATCCCGTGACCCACCCCTAGTGGTTAGGCGAGTCGAAGATAGCTTCGTAAACAAAATCCACCTCAATTTGATGGCATGGGCACTCCTGAGGATGTTGAGAAATGAATTCGTGTAACTGAACGTATTTTTGAATACATCGGTTGTGAGGATATTAAGAAACTGAATTGTGCAATATTTCAACTGACGAAAGAGGCAGACTTCTAGTGGGAGTCTGTAAGGAGAACTATGACAGCACCACAATGGGAAACTTACACATGGGAGGACTTCAAGGGGGACTTGATGGAAAAATATGTGCCAAGCTGCTATCGGCAAAAGAAATAAAATGAATTTTGGAATCTCAAACAATGAAAAATAATGGTCACCGAATATGATCGTGTATTCAATCGACTATCACGCTATGCACCCCCCCCCCATCTAGTTGATACTGATGCAGCCAGTGCAGACAAATTCAGAAGGGGACTTCAACCAGAGATTGGAATCTCACTTGTCAGTTAAGGTACGCTAACATATGCTCAATCTCTAAATAGAGCACTTAACATTGAATCAATGTTACCACAAGAAAGAGTGAAATTGCATACTCAAAATCAAGATGGAGGAAAAGAAAAAAGAAAATAGGATGACCGAAATCAAGGAAATCAGGGTAAGGAGAAGCCACAACAGCCACAACTACCGCAACGACATCCACAACAAGGTTACAACAATAACAAACCTATTTGTGCTACTTGTGGTAAAAACCACAAAGATGAATGTCGCCAAGGTAGCAACGGTATTTTCGTTGCAAAAAGCCTGGGCACTTCGCTAGAGACTGCACCGAGAATCAAAGAACTATAGCTCCCCCACGTAGGCAGCAAAATGGACCTCAAAGGCCAAACCAGTTGGTGAGGCCTAATCCAGCACATAATGGAAGCCACCGAGCACCACAACAAGAAAGGGCATACGTTCTGAATCAGCAACAAGCCGCCTGAGCTCTGGGGAATTTAGCAGGTATGATCAGTCTAGTTGATGTACCTGTATTTGCCTTATTTGACATGGGAGCTTCACATTCTTTTATTGCAAAAAGTACATGCACTAGATTGGGATTAACAACCTCAAGGGCAGAATATTTGTTGGAAATTAGTATTCCTTCAGGTAAAACAATTTTAGCATGGGAAGTGTGCCTGAAGCAGAAATTGAAAATCAACGAATATGAGGTGACAACAGATTTATATGTCATTGAAATGAAGGATTTCAATGTCATCTTGGGTATGGATTGGTTAGAGAAAAATAAGGTGACTATACGTTGCCAGGAAAGGGATGTTTCTTTTCAAGCAAACGACGGATCAAACATGAGGTACCATGGGTCAAGATTGGGACATCCGATACCTATTATTTCAGCATTCAAGGCTACTAAATTTCTAAGGAAAGAAAATTGTCAGGTGCCAAAAATAGAACTTTTTTCTTAATTTATATTCGTAAACGCGGATTTCGATCGAACTTTTGGCAACTCCCTTAGTGGGGAAACAGTCTGATGACTGATGAACACCAAAAGAAGGACCTCTCACATGAATGGATTGTGAAAGACTATCCAGATGTCTTTCCCGATGATTTGTCAGGATTACCTCCAGATAGAGAAATTGAATTCACCATTGACATGGAGCCTGGAGCAGCTCCAGTGTCGAAGGCACCTTATAGAATGGCACCAAAGGAACTGCAATAGCTCAAACTGCAGCTACAAGAACTAATGGAACTTGGTTTCATCAGACCAAGTGTTTCACCATGGGGAGCACCAGTTCTATTTGTCAAGAAGAAAGATGGGTCATTGAGAATGTGCATCAATTATCGAGAATTAAACAAGCTTACCATTAAAAACAGGTATCCTCTTCGAAGGATAGATGATCTCTTTGACTAATTGAAGGGAGCAACTATCTTTTTCAAAATTGACTTGCGTTCAGGTTATCACTAACTCAAGATAAGAAAGGAGGATATTCCAAAAATAGTTTTTCGAACAAGATATGGACATTACGAGTTCATTGTGATGTCTTTTGGCTTAACAAATGCTCCAGCGGTTTTCATGGACTTGATGAACTAGATATTTCATCAATACCTAGACAACTTTATCTTGGTATTCATCGATGATATCCCCATATATTCTACAAATGAGGATCAGCATGCAGAACACCTACGCATTGTGCTTGATACCTTGCAAGCGAAGAAATTGTACGCCAAATACAGCAAGTGCGAGTTTTAGCTCAAGGAGGTTATGTTCCTCGGACACATAGTGTCTGCAGAAGGAATCAAAGTTGATCCGGCCAAGATTGAGACAGTCAAAGATTGGAAAACACCCACGAATGCAACGAGATTCGATGTTTTCTCGATTTCGCAGGATATTACTGGAGATTCATTGAAGGATTCTCAAAGCTAGCAAGGCCATTAACGCAATTGCTCAGGAAGAGACTTAAGTTCACATGGTCAAAAAGTTGCGAGGCTAGTTTCCAAGAACTAAAAATAAAGTTGACTACGGCCCCGGTGTTAGCTGTACCAGAGGGAAATGAAAGATTCATCGTTTATACTAATGCATCTAATCTTGGATTGGGTTGTGTGTTAATGCAAAACCATATAGTAGTTGCAGACACATCTCGTAAGTTGAAGCCCCATGAGTTAAACTATCCAACTCATGATCTTGAACTTGCTGCAGTTGTTCATGCCTTGAAAATATGGAGACGCTATCTCTATGGAGTTAAGTGTGATCTTTACTGATCAAAAGAGTTTAAAATACTTCTTTGAACAAAAAGATTTAAACATGCGACAAAGAAGATGGCTTAAGCTAGTCAAGGATTATGATTTTACGATCAACAACCATCCAGGGAAGGCCAATGTAGTAGTTGACGCCTTAAGCCGAAATACAAAAGTTAAGATGGGATATCTTCTTACACAAGAAAAAGAATTACTTAAGGAATTCGAGTCTTTCAAATTGGAAATAGTTCATCCACCAGAAACAGTTAAAGGTTTTATTGCAGCTATGATAGCTGAACCATACCTAAAGGAGAGAATCGTGATAGCACGACAAGGGGATGAGTTCCTAAAAGAAATGCGTTTAAAGGCAAGAACCGAAGATACAAAAGGATACGTAGAAACTAGGGATAATGCCTTGATGTTTAAAGGGAGGTTGTGCGTACCAGCTGTTCAAAAGTTGAGGGATGAAATCATGAGCGAAGCTCACGATACTCCGTACACCACTCACCCTGGGAGTACCAAGATGTACAGAGATCTAAAAAGAAATTTTTGGTGGGCTGGAATGAAGAAGGATGTGACTGTAATACCCCGTCTTTTTTTAAATTCCAAAATAAATGATATTCGAACGTGATGATTATATTATATATTAATCATTGTAGTATATTAAGGAGAGTTTCTATAAGTGAAGAAGAATTTTGGTTTAAGATGAAACCAAGGTCTTAATTATTTAGTATTAAGAGAGCTTATCATTTAATTCTTCCCAAAGGACTTATAATTATCATTATTATTATTATTAGATTAATTAGATAACTATGATGAGAACAAAGTATAAGATAGGATGTTGTATAATAAATACTTATATATATATATGAGTATAGATGATGTGGAATAAATAAACAAGAAATGAAATAAAGATAGCAATCCTATGAAGCTACCACACGTTTGTAATGAAGAAAGGAGATAGGATAATGTCTCATCAAATCTTACAACTTGATAATTGGCTTACAAAGAGGATTAATAAACAACTATTACAAGTTAAGATACAATGACTGAAAGTATAGAAAAGGCTGCAGCCTTCTACAATAATATTACATGGCATCACCTTATAAGTCCCAAAAATATAAAGGAGAGTACAAAAAGACAAACATGAAAAGGATAAAGCTGCAGTAGATTGAGTAAGATCCATAAAAGACTTAGGGTTGAAAATATTACACTTCAAACTATATTATAAAGCAATCAAAAGTCAAAAGGTGCTAACAAAGGAATCAAAAGTCTATAAAAAAGGAGAGGTGAACCACTGCCATTGGAGGAAAATTTCAGAAGCTGCACCCTATAAAGTCCCCTTAATTAATAGCGTGCAGGAACACCAATCCAATAAGGCATAAGTAAAAGTTAGAAACAAGTGGATAGTTGAAATGAAAAGAAGGACAGAGCTGCCAAAAATTATACATGCCTGCACAAGCAAAAGATACCTGCAGGGCAGTCTACACAACAAAATCAAGAGATAAAATCTGCTGGAAAATATCATACCTCAATCTAATGATTATAACCCCTACTAAGACTCCTCACTTACCCAATATAAGGACTACCTTCTTGACTTAAAAACACCTTAGAAGTGCACCCCTAAAAATATTACAGAAACAGAAAAAGGAATCAGAGGAGGTGCTGCTCAAATTCATCTCAGAAAAGAACTTCAGTAAGGTAATAGAAATTTAATCAATTAGATTCAGATTATTACAAAATTAGTAGATGGCCTGTTCTATTATATATTAAGCATGCTTTTATGATGAACTTAAACCAGAAACTGAGTTACTCAGACATATATATAGGTATTCTAAACAAATGATGTCACAGACTTATTTTCCAGAAATAACAGACTGAAATTTAGTTTATATTCCTGTCTTCTCTTTACATAACTTAGTGGGTTAGAAACATTTTCAAATTTTAAGATAAAGAAGTTATCATCCAGAAACTAAATAGGATAAAGCTCCATTTCAGATTCTGATTTCTTTTAGAGAACTAGCAAAAAGTGAAGGATACCAAAAGAATAGTTTCCATCTAGTTTAGAAATTTCATACTCCCACCACAAGAACATAACTATAAAATCTAATATTATATCCACCTATACAATATCAAATCTAGAGAGGTTGAGGAAATACTATGAGGACTCACATAGTTATTTAGAGATCACAATATAACATTAGATAACTATCAACTGACGAAAGATACAACTAGTTGTCACTGAAAATAACACTTTAAGTCACAAAGGAAGGAAGACACCATTAATTAACCAACATAGCCACTCAGAATCTTCTTCTGAAAATTTGAAGCATACTCAGTTGTTCTTATCTGACTTAGGAGAACGAAACACATTCCTATTCAGAACATAGAAATCAGGTTTATTAATCCACTCTTAATATAAATATATTTACAGAGATAATTCTAAAGCATGATATCAATCTTAGGCTAAAAATTCTTCCCCATCTCAGAACCAAATTTATATAGACCCCAAACCAGAAAATTTAGACAAAATTATGAAGTATCAGTAAAAACACATAGACATGCTTCATAAAAATTTACCGCAAGATGCAAATAGCAAACTTTAGCCAAAACATCATTTACAGTTCAGGATTTACACAACTGAAATATTCAGAGACGAAGTCTAGTAAACTCAAAATAGTTAGTTTAAATTTAGAACCTCATACCTGCACACCTACTAACCGGAGCTGCAAATCAGGGATCATTTCCAGCCATGAAGTGATGAAATATTCACCCTAGCCATAACACTCCCTCAAATAAACAAGAATTAAACAAGGAGAAATCAAATTCTGAGAATATTAATTAATATAGTATTTACTCTCTATCTTAAAATCCCAAACAGAGACCAACACGGGTGAGAAAAGAAAATAGAGATTCAAATTTTAAATTCTGGGAAATAAGCCCAACATTAAAAATTTATGCAAATCAAAAATGAGATAGGAACATGCAAGATGTTAGGATGCATAAATCGAATTAAATATATGGTTAGAAAAATTTCAGAAATCAAATAAAGCATAAACATGCAGAATAAGTTAAGATTTTAAAATGCAAAACATAAATTAGATGGAATTAACACAACCATCATACCTCTTGAAAAACTCAGAAATCAAACACCACGGGAGGGGAGTCGGAGAAATCTTGAGCTAGGGAGGCTTTGTTTCCTCCAGTAGACAGGGAAATTCAGAAAGCGTAGAAAATGAGAGAGTTAGAGGGCTGGTAAAATTGAGAGTTCCAGGGAAAAATAGTTAGGGAAAATCAGAGAGAAAGGAATAAGATTATACCTTAGGAGGGAGGGGAGTCGGTCGACAGAACCTCCCATCGAGCTCCTCGCCTTGCAGTCGAGTTAAGGGAGAGTAGAAGGAGAGAGTGGGAAGAAGAGAAAAGAGAAGAGAGCAGCGAGAGAGAGACAGAGAGAACGAGTGAGAGAGATGAGAAAAGAGGCGTGGAGTTGTGTTGTCTGGGGAAGAAAACAGATAGGGGAGATTGAATTAAGGTTGGGAAGAGTAGGGTTTTATTTTAGAAATGGGCCGGGTTTTGAGCCGGGTATTGGGCCGAAGTAAAGAAAATACTGGGCTGAAGAGTTAATTGGTTCTGGGCCTAGATAAATAAGACATATGGGCCGAAAATTTAATTAGGATTGGGCTTAGGTGTATTAAAATGAATGGGCCAAGAATTAAATCGAATGGGCCGAAATTTTTATTGAGATGGGTTGGAAATTATTGGAGTGGGCTAGAATTAATTAAAGTTATAACATGCTAATGGATTAAATTTTATTTTAATAGGCCAAGATCTACTTAATCATTTGATTAATTAATTAATCGAATGAAATAAGGCTTAATTAAATTAAGCTTGTCTTTTAATTAAGATTGAGTTCAATAAATTAGTAAATATTAATAATGGAAGAAGGGATAGTATATACATTTAAGTGTTATTATTTAGAGCTATTAATTTGGACAAATTAAAGCCTAAGTATTAAATCAAGAAGATCCAATTTATTAGTAATGGGGATCTAAATTAAGAGAATTAATGTCTCTAATTTTATTAAGGATGGATTTAAGGAATTAAAATTTGAGGTTTGAAAGGATTTAATAATTTGAACTTAAATGAATAATTAATGATCAAGAATTAATTATTTCATTAAGTGTTAATACACTTATTGCACTTAAAGGCAATTACCGGAATGAATTGAATCGAGGATTCAACACCTTATAAGTAATATTGATCTTAAGTATCAATACCTCGATTAACGAGTCGAAACGAGAACCAAGAATATATATATTCTTACGATTAAAGGTTCCAAATGCACGAAGGGCATTTTAATTTATACGAGTTTTTCTAAAGGTTCGTACGAGAGACCTGTTTTGCGTTTCGAGACCAAAGCAAGTGCAATCCAAAGTTATCCAGGTAGGCTTTTCTAACTCTATAAAATTATGTGTGCCATATGCTATTTATGTTGATTTCGAAATGATTTCAAATTGAGGAAATGTTTCAAAGTATTGTCTTGCCGAAAATGATTTATGTTTTGTATCAATGCCTATCTGGAAGGAGTTAAAGGATCTAAATAAATGAAATCGAATTCGGGTTCCAGTAGGTAAGCATCCCTACTCGAACTAGTGTACACAAAGTAATTAACCGTGAGCCCTCGAAGTTGTTGGCCGGTTAAGGGACCGTGAGTCGTCGAAGTGGTCGACCGGTTCGGTGTCCGTAGAAGGTGGCCACCTTCTCGGTACCATAAGTTAAAGTGCAGATATGGCTTGAATACTAAAGAAAAGACTGATCAGTCAAAATACAGATTTCACAAAAGGATTTAGTGAACGTAGGTGCTTTTAAAGAAAATCCCTACGTGTCACTCTTACGGCATTGACAATTATATATGTATGTGTGCGATTTTGGCATGTGTCTACTGAGTACAATTTGTACTCAGCCCTGCATGTATTTATAAATGTGCAGGTTGAGACATGATGATGGGAGATGCTATGGCGGGCTTGTCGGTCTTTTACATAAGTCTTGGGTGTCTACGTGTGTTCATACACGTAGACTTAAGTCGATCCTTATTCCGCTGCAAGAGGTTCTATTTGTTTTATTTGACGAATGTGTCTATTCAGAGTTAAACTCTTGTTATGAACTAAGACTCAGTTATAAAATATCCTTTCGTTCGGTTAAGTCCAAAGTTTTCCTTTTATCCTTTATTTAAATAATTATTTTATAGTCGCGTATCCGGACTTCGCCACAAGGGTGGAGAACGGGGCGTGACAGTGACGATGTTCGTTGAACATTGTCTAGCATGTCAACAAGTCAAGGCTATACATCAACGACCATCTGGATTGCTACAACCATTACCAATTTCGGAATGGAAATAGGAACATGTCAACATGAATTTTGTGGTAAGTTTTCTGAAATCAACAAAAGGGAACACTGTTATTTGGGTAGTGGTCGATCGTTTAACCAAGTCAGCACGTTTCTTGCCAATTAGAATGACTTTTGATCTAGATAAACTAGCCAAGATTTATGTCAAGGAGATTATACGTCTTCATGGCGTACCTGTGTCAATCACATCGGATCGAGACACGAGATTTACGTCTAAATTCTGGAAAAGTTTACAAGAGGCCATGGGAACAAGGTTGAATTTTAGTACCTCATTTCACCCACAAACTAATGGACAGTTGGAACGAACAATACAAATATTAGAAGATATGCTGCGAGCAGTCGTGGCAGATAGAGGTGGGAGCTGGGAAGAAATTCTTCCTTTGATCGAGTTTGCTTATAATAATAGTTATCAGGCAACCATAGGAATGGCACCTTATGAGGCTCTCTATGGGAGGAAATGTCGATCGCCACTTTACTGGGATGAAGTGGGCGAGAGACAATTGTTGAGACGCCCATCTGGTAATTGCTTGACCTGCAAACCTAAAAAGAAACTCATTTCTCTCATCATGGACATTTGATACTTATTTTTCATAAGATCAGCAAATTTGTCACATAGATAGGTAGATTGAGATCCAAATATGATATCATCTACATAGATCTGTACTAGAAGGATGTTCTCTTTGACTTTGATGATAAACAAGGTCTTGTCAAGAGATCCTCTTCTAAATCCAGATTCTAGTAGGAAAGTTGATAAGGTCTCATACCAAGCTCTAGGGGCTTGCTTTAGACCATAGACTGCCTTTGTCAGTCTGTATACTTTCTGATTTGGATCTGCTTCTTCAAATCCAGGTGGCTGTTCCACATAGACTTCTTCTTCAAGGATACCATTGAGGAAAACACTTTTGACATCCATCTGGTATACCGTGAACCTTTTGTGTGCAGCATATGCTAAGAATAGCCTTATTACTTCTAATCTGGCTACGGGTGCAAATGTTTCATCAAAATCAATGCCTTCTTGTTGATTATAGCCTTTAGCTACTAATCTGGCTTTGTTTCTGACTACTTCACCATTCTCATCCCGTTTATTTTTGAACACCCATTTTACACCAATCACACCTTGGTGTTTGGATTTGTCCACGAGATACCAGACCTCATTCCTTTTGAACTCGTTGAGTTCTTCCTGCATTGCTGTTATCCAATCTGCATCTTGTAATGCTTCATGAGCATCAGATGGTTCAATGCGAGATAGGCAGCAACTTAGCAATGCACTTTCTCCATGCATTCTTCTGGTTTTCACACGATCTGATGGGTTTCCAACAATCTGTTCTGGTGGATGATCTTGTATCCATCTCCTTCTCCTGGTCATCTCTTCATCAGATATCTCAGGATCAGGTTGATTAGTTGGTTCCTCAAATTCAGGGTGTGATGTAGAGTATGGTTGGAATGGATTCTCATCTGGAATTTCTCCTAGATTTGGATTTTTAGATTGACTATTTTCTGTAATGACTGTCTCATTGCTTGTTGATCTGTTATTATCCAGATCATATAGAGTTATTCCCCCTTGCTGTATGATTTCTTCAGCAATAGGTGGAGTGTTAATCTCTTCCTCATCACTTATCCAGATCATATAGAGTTGTTCCAGATTAGAATGTCTTCAAGTAACAGTTCATTTATCTTTCTTGTAGTCATCTGGTTCTCTGTCTGTTCACTATCTAGTGACCTGTACTCAACAATAGACTCATAAAAAACAACATGAGGTGTTACCTCCACAATATGAGTATTCTTATTGTAGACTCGATATGCTTTACTAACATCAGAATATCCTAAGAATATTCCAGGGTCAGTTTTGCTATCAAAAGTCCTCAATTGAGATTTTCCATTGTTGTGTATGTAACATAAACAACCAAAAATGCGAAGGTAAGAGATCTTAGGTTTTCTGTTGTTCCAGATCTCGTAAGGAGTCTTTCCATGTCTGAGTGTTATTGATGATCTGTTCTGAGTATAACAGGCTGTGTAGATCGCTTCTGCCCAGAAATTCTTGGGTAGGTTGGTAGCATTTAGCATAGTACGAGCTGCTTCTTTAAGTGATCTGTTTCTCCTCTCAACGACTCCATTTTGTTGAGGTGTTCCAGCAGTTGAGGTTTGATGAGTGATTCCCATCTTGTTGCAGTATGCTTCAATCTTCGGTTGAGAAATTTTTTACCTCGATCTGTTCTGATAGAGGTTATGCTCATCTCTTTCTGTTTGGTGATTTTGTGTAGAAAGTCAGGTAGTTTGACCAGTGTTTCTTTCTTCTTTAGCAAGAAGATGACCCAGGTGAACCTTGAGTAATCATCAATGATTACTAAGGTGTATTTTCTTCCATTTATGTTTAGTGGTTTAACTGGTCCAAACAGATCCAAATGTAAAAGCTCCAGTATTCTTGATGTTGAGTGGGCTGTTTTTCTTGAAAAAGATGATCTGGTCTGCTTCCCAGCTTGACAGGCCTCACATATATGATCTTTATCATACACTTGATCTGGTAGTCCTTCCACTAATTTTTCTTTGGCAATCCTGTTGATTGACTTGAAGTTTAGGTGGCTTATTCTCTTATGCCATAACCAGCTAGTTTCTGATACAGTCTTAGTTACCAAGCAGGTCTCGATCTGGTGTGTCCATTGCACAATATAAAGTCTATCCTGCAATCTTCTGGTAAGGAGTATCTCATCTCCTTCCTTGTTCTTCACAAAACAGTTATTAGTATCAAAGACAATCTGGTTACCGTTAGCACAGAATTGACTTACTGAAAACAGATTGTGACTAAGACCCTCAACATACGAAACATTTGAGATGGTGGTCTTGCCAACTTTTATGTTTCCATATCCTCTGGTGTATCCTTTTGAGTTACACCCAAAGGTGACCTGAGGTCCTGGTTTTTCAATGTAATCTGATAGTAGATTCTTATCACATGTCATGTGCTTCGAGCATCCACTATCTATTATCCAGATTGCTCCTGTAGCTATCTTGTTCCTTCTTGCAGTCTTCTGATCCTACAATTAATAAAACTTAGCTACCCTTCAACGTTTGGGTGCTTGGTTATTAGAAAATGTTTCCTTTCGAATCCAGAACATTTTAGGGTTAGGAACAGAAATATAACAGGTAATGATGTTCCCATCATTATCAACTTTAGATAGAGAGTGAATTTCAGATGGATGGAATCTTTCTACTTCATCATTCTTCAAGTTCTTCTTATTAGGAGCTGTCCTGTTGACAATTTTTGTCCTGTTGACATTTACTTTTTGAGCATGATCTGTTTCTGTGTAACGAGCTGGTTGACCCTTTGTTTGATGATATTGCCTGTTCCTAGCCTCTTTTATTATCATCTTTTGGGGATGACCTTTCTTGTTCTTCAAGTCTTTTACTTGATCTGGTATTTGCTTCCTCTCTGTTACAAAGCTTATGGTTCCCGAAGACTTTTCTGAGTGACCTGGATATCCTAATCCAGATGTGCCCTTTTGCTGCATATTGATTAGCAGTTTAGCACGTTCATCGCTTTTGTAGATCATTTCTTTGCCTTTCTTTATCTTTTCTTCAGCAACATTATTCCTAACGATGAGATCTTTAACTTTTGAATTTAAAGAGTGGATCTCACTGTCCTTTCCCTTGATCTGTTCTTCTAGATCAGTTATTTGAGCAAAAAATTGGGTGTTTGTTGTGCTTAAGATCTGCTCAGATTTCTTTAGCCTATCATTCTCTTCCACGACTTCTCTAAATAGTCTCTTGATGCTTGAGTAGCTTTTGAACATCTCATTGACCTCATCCCATGAGTATTCAGCTTGATCTTCTATTTCCTGTTCCAGATCATTATCATATGAGGAGATAGAGTTGCTAGAATTTACCTCGACTTCATCCAGACCGTTATCTAGTCCAACATAGCATTCATCCCAACTCTCTTCATCATTTGCGAAGAATGCTTCATCATTTTCTGATGAACTATCTGAAAAATGACTCGAGCTGCTTGAATCTTGTTCAGCGAGCATGGCCTTGCGCTCATATTTGAGTTTTCGATCTCTTTTTTCTCTCAACTCTTCTCTTTGGCTTTTGGACAGATCAGGGCAATCTTTTTTGAAGTGACCTATTCTGCCACAACCAAAACATGTGTAATATGTAGAGTTAGATGTTTTAGAGATTTTACTAGTCTGCTGTTTTGATTCTTCCTTGTTATCAGGTCGATCATTGTCACGTTTCTTGTAGAAATTTTTCTTGTTATCTTTGTAGAAGCGTCTATACTTCTTCGATCTGATTTCCATTTTGTCCATGCGTTTGGAAATCATTGCGAACTCTTTTAACAGTTTGTCATAGCCTTTCTCTTCATCTGGTGGAGAAGGTTCAGAAGGTTCATCTGGTTTGCTCTTCACTTTGAAGGCTACTTCTTTTTCCTTCTTCGAGCTGCTTTCTGCCTTTTTAGACAAATGATCTGGTCCACGAATTCTCTATATATCGCATTCATGGCCTTCAAGGTGATCAAACAACGCTTCAATAGATAGTTCATTGAAATCTGCACGTAGAGGTTGCATGGCAGCATATATCTCCCAACTAGGTGGAAGTGCTCTTAGTACTTTCATATTCTTCTCTCGTTGAGTATATTTGTTCTTATTGAACGTTGATATCTCAAGGAGGATTCCAGTGAATCTCATCTTCATTTGTTCTATTGTCTCGCCTGGTTTCATCTTGAATTCATCATATTTGTTACAGGCGAGAGACAACTTGTTCTCAATCATTACTTCAGATCCTAGACATAAGTCTCTTAGGACTTCCCACATTCCTTTGGCAGTATCTAGATCTTGGATTTTGGCCAGATGTACCCCTTTGACTGTGCTAGAAATGATCCCTTTAGCAAAGTCATCTAGATTGGCTTCGCGGCGTTCTTCTGCTGTATATTTCCTTGGATCTTTAGGAACAGTTTGCGTGGTTACTCCAGTTGAGTTTGTTACAGTCACTTCTTCAGTGATTTGTAGTGGACCATCTTCGATGACTTTCCACATCAGATAGTGATGGGCTTTGAGTGCCATTTTGATTCTGAAGCTCCATTTTCTATATCCTTGGATGGAGAATTCTTCACAAGCCCTAACAACAGATGATTCCGTAGCAGATAGTATATACGTGAATGAAAATAGGTTTTCATGGATCTATTCAAGTTGACCACGCAGGTTTTATCCCTGTGAAACAGAAACAATGGCCTTTTGAACCGCTACTCTAATACCACTTGTTGGTCCTGAAAGAGCAAGGTTTGGTGTATTGGGGGGGGGGGGGGAATACACCAAATACAAACTTTTCAGTTTACTTGTTAAATTAATAGAGAGTTCAAGCTATTCTTAAATAAGAAATTGCTCGGAAGATGACTAACCAGATTGATCAGCAGATCGATACCAGATTAGTCCAAGCAGGTTGCTCTCTAGTGTAAACACTTAGACAATAATAAGAGTGATCTTATTACTTTCTAAATATTGTGTGTGCGGAAATATGGTGGATTTAATGAGTGCTCTTGTTTAGAAAACCTTAAGAATTAATCAGGTTGTTAAGCAGATTGATTGGAATGCAGATTATATGATAGTGCAGATGGTGAGAATAATAAACAACTGAAAGTAGAAATGCAGAAATATAAAGAACACAGTTGTTTAATGTGGTTCGGGAAATCCCTAAGTCCACGATCTGGTCAAAACTAGAACAGATTATCCACTACTAGGATACTCTGCTTGTTTATACTCATGGAGACCGAGTCACAAGTATCAGTCAATGCTAGAGAGATACTTATGCACGAAAAAAGGGTCGTGTCCCTTTACAACAGATTACCTCTACGTTACCACTAGAAAGCTACTAGCTAGCAGGGTGATCTCCTTTCTCTCGATAAGATAGACTTGAATCGAGGTGTGGTTGGTGTGATGTAGTATCACAGTTTGTTTGAAGCTTTTTGTCTAGTTCAAAGAATGCTTGAGAATATGTTGTCAATATAGCTCGCGTGTGTGTTGTACTTTTATCCAGACCATGGCTCCAAATATATATAGGCATTGAATTTAAAATTCTAGCCGTTGTTGATTGGCGTGAGATTGATTGTAGATTGCCAATCACTGATATCCATCATATCTCTTCTTGCCTTGTAGAAAACGTTGACTCAATTTTTTAAGTAAGGAAAGCAGATAGCTAACGGCTTCTTTCCTTCTTTGTGTTAAACGAAGATTCTCTTCCCAATCCCTGTTGGATGGACTTCAGTTTTGATGTGGCAAGATGATATGATGTGTAGGATGATGTCATCTGGTGGTTTGATGACTCTATCGATCTGGTCTTCAGTTTTGAGTGACAATCTGGTCAGTGATCTGGTCGCTATCTGTTATAGCAGATCGATTCCTTTTTGGCGTGAAATCTTGGCCTTTATCTTATGCAATCTATAGAAATGACTTCTATAGGAATAATTCTTTTACATGTTAAGTCATCTCCTAATCTGTTCTCAAACAGAATTTACTTTATATGTAGTGATCTGTTTTACACGTAGAACAATTTAATACTAAAAGGAACTAAGTGTGTTTCGAAGGATCATCATCAAAACCAAAAGTACATTAGGGTTCCCAACAAGGTTCGTACTAGTTTTTATTGACGATGTACTTATGTACTCCAAAAATGAACGTCAACATGAAGAACATCTTAGGATTGTATTGGAGACACTACGAAAGAAAAAACTTTATGCCAAATTCAGCAAGTGTGAATTTTGGCTTAAAGAAGTCATGTTCCTAGGCCACATCATCTCTGCAGACGGACTAAAGGTAGACCCGACTAAAGTGGAAGCAGTCAATAATTGGAAAGCCCTAAGCAATATCACTGAAATTCGCTGTTTCTTGGGAATGACCGGATACTATCGCAGGTTTATTCCCAACTTTTCCAAAATTGCTCGCCCAATTACCCAACTACTCAGAAAAGGTACTGCCTTTAGTTGGACACAAGAATGTGAAAATATTTTTGTGGAACTAAAGAAAAGATTAACCACGGCTCCTATCTTAGCCATCCCGGAGAAAACAAAACTTTCGTGATCTACACTGATGCTTCAAAATAAGGAATAGGTTGTGTGTTGATGCAAGAAAAGAAAGTAATTACCTACGCCTCTCGGCAACTCCGACCTCATAAGAATAAGTACCCAACTCCTGATTTGGAACTCCCAACTATGGTTCACGCTCTAAAGATATGGCGTCATTACCTCTATGGTGCCAAAACAAAAATCTACACCGATCACAAAAGCCTCAAATATTTCTTTACCCAAAAGGAATTGAATATGAGGCAACGGAGGTGGCTAGAGCCGGTTAAGGACTATGATTTCGATATCCAATACCATCTGGGAAAAGCAAATGTGTTGCCTGACGCACTAAACCGGAAGAGAGGAGGTCTAAACTATTTATTATTGAGACAACATCCTCTAGAGAAAGAAATGTTGCAGTTCCAGTTGGAATTTCAAAAGGCCGGGGCATTAACTGCATGATATCTTGCTACATTCTGTGCAAAACTAGATTTTTGCAACAGAATCATAGAAGCACATGCCAAAGATGAATCTATCAAAAACCTTAAGGAGAAACTATCACACGATGGAAATCAGTTCTTCACCATAACTGGGGATGGTGCTCTACTATTCAAGAACAAGTTAATAGTACCAGCAGAAGAAGGATTACGAAATGAGATACTACATGAAGCTCACAATGTGCCATAAGCAGTCCATCCGGGAAGAGACAAGATGTACCATGATCTTAGAAGCACCTTTTGGTGGGAAGGCATGAAAAAAAATATTGCTCAATATATTGAGAAATGCTTAACATGCCAACAAGTTAAAACAATCCTTCAACGCCCAGCTGGAACTTTACAGCCACTCGAAATCCATGAATGGAAATGGGAAGACATTTCAATAGATTTTGTGGTAGGACTCCCACGGACACAACGAGGTCATGACTCCATATGGGTAATTGTAGATCGTCTCACTAATACGGCTCATTTTCTACCCATCTTAACTACTTGGAATGCAGATAAACTAGCTAGTCTATACATGCGAGAGATAGTCCGATTACATTACATGGAGTTCCGAAAGAGATAGTTTCAGACCGAGCTGGAAGATTCACTTCAAGATTCTGGAACAGCCTACAAGAGGCAATGGGAACCAAATTGCACTTTAGTACAGCCTTTCATCCACAAACTGATGGCCAGTCAGAACGAACCATTCGTATATTAGAAGATCTACTCAGAGTTGTAACCCTAGATTATGGAGAACAATGGGATAAGTTGTTATCTTTGGTCGAATTCGCATACAACAATAGTTATCAAGAAACTATCTGAATGGCACCATTTGAAGCTCTATATGGGAGACGATGTAGAACCCCTATGTTCTAGAATGAAACTAGCGAAAATATTGTCACTGGCCCTGATATGATACAAGAAATGATGGATAATATCAAACAAATTCGACAACGGATGAAAGAAGCTCAAGATAGGCAGAAAAGCTATGTGGACCGTCGTCGCACCGAGTTAGAGTTTCAAATAGGAGATAAAGTCTTTCTAAAAATCTCACCATGGAAAGGAGTCACTCGATTTGGTAAAGGGAATAAGCTTAGACCAAGATTTATCGGACCATTTGAGGTTTTAGAGAGAATTGGACCAGTGGCCTATCGACTTGCTCTACCGCCAGACTTCCATAATGTTCATGATGTGTTTCATGTGTCACAACTTCGCCGATATATTCCTGATCCTACACATGTAGTCAAACTCATAGACATACCGATAGATAAAAACCTGGCTTACACAGAACAAACTAAACAGATTTTTAGAACGGTCTATCAAACAGCTTAGGAATAAACAAATTCCTATAGTAAAAGTTATTTGGGATAAACATGGGCTAGAAGAAGCTACTTGGGAACTTGAGAGTAGGATGCGTAACAGATACCCCGAACTAAAAATTCCAGGTATGAAAAATTTTGTGGATGAAATTTTCTTAAGGGGGGTAGATTGTAACAGCCCACCTTAAGCACACACATTAATAAATTGTGCTATCTAATTTTTATTTTATTCTTTTCTCTCCATGTGTTGTTCCTCTAAGCTAGTCTATATACTCACATTGTCTAACATGCCTAATTAGCCATCAACTAATTATGTATTTGTGTGAAGGTGGTTTAATGTGACTTCATTACATCTTGTGCAATAGTAGTAGAGTATCTTTTCTAAGAGTTACTCTTATGGTCATTAGTATTATGATATAGTTGGTTCTAAATAAAATGTTTAAATTACCTAATTAGGCATTTATTTGAAATTATAGAGCATACTAAAATAATTATAAAAAGGACTAGTGATCTATGAAATCTATGTAAATATATTAACTCACAATATACACAAGAATAGCAAGATATACCACATTTAATACTTTTAAGTATAGTTAATACTAATGTGTCTTGCATGGAAACATGGCTAAAACCTATGGCTAAAGGCTTGTCTACATAGCATATCCTAGCATGCATAAGAATTCATAAATTACTTACACCTCTCCTTCAAAGTACACCATTATCATGTATATAGATGACACCTCACAATCTTAGTGTTAGGAACTTCTGAATATC
The DNA here is from genome assembly GCA_026898415.1 of Leonotis leonurus. Classification (NCBI taxonomy): domain Eukaryota; kingdom Viridiplantae; phylum Streptophyta; class Magnoliopsida; order Lamiales; family Lamiaceae; genus Leonotis; species Leonotis leonurus. Next base: position 303,828 of record JAPKLX010000040.1, read on the forward strand.
AAAGTAAACCTATAAGTATAGACTATTAAATAGACCTAAAACCATTTCCCATATACGAAACCATTGGCTATACAATGGTGAATAAAATAAGAGTCCATCATATCAAGAGAACATGGGAAATCAACATGTGAATAGTATTAGGAATTCATGCAACTAATATCCCTACAACACTTGTCAAGTTAAGTGGTGAATCACCCATATAGCTACCTCTATATAAGAGGGGACAAGCCCCATTAAATTCTCACCAAATCACTCACCATCACACTATCACTATCCACTCATTAAACCCTACACTCTAGCCTATCTATACTCTTCTATTCAGGCAAGACACTACGGTAAAACTCTCCCCTCTATCTTCTTTCCTTATTTCACTTCCTATTTCACACACTAGAGGTTAGTACTATAAACCCTATCACTCCTACATGTCCACATAAGTATATAGTAAACTAAAGAGAGTTAAATTTCACATTTTGCATGCATAGTTAAAAATATATTAACTCTCTTAATTAGAACCAGGAGCATAATAAATAGGTCTAACTAAATATATATGTTATTGTGGCACTTTATATTAATATGTTGATTACTACTTATGATTTATAAAATTCACTTGTAAAAGTTCCGTAATTTATATGTATGATCTCATTATGAAAGTTGACATTATGTGGATAGGAATTTAGCTTAATTACTTTTGCATACCTCATTTAAACAAAGAATTTACTTTAAACTAATTTTTTTTTGGTTTATAATTTGTGTAGTCTATAATTAAAAGTATATATGCTAGGATGTAAACCATGGAAATAATTTATATTAAAAATAAATTAAGTTAGCCTTAGTAGTAAAACTAAATACATTGACATTGACATGTACATAGAAAATCACAATTATGTTAGATATGACTTGTACTATTGAATTATAAATATAGGTGTATAGCATCTCTAATTTAATAACCTAATATGTGTGTACGTGTATATATGTGATAAAAGAGAAGTTTGTGGAAATAAGTAATGGATATAAAGAGCTTGAATAGTTGTAAAGCTATTATAGTTTTTAAATTGATGAACAAAACATGCATAGACATTGTAAGATGCATGATTTTAAAATACATTAACTCATTAAAGATTAATGTAGGAGCCTCAAAGTTCGTGAGCTAGGATCAATGGTGAAGGTTGGTTTGTAAATAAAAATAAAATGCCAAGTCATGCTTAAAACCATTTTTTAATTAATTATTGAGTTATGTCAACCTAGCCGATACATACGGGTAGGCTAAGTTCCGGTACGGGGATCTGTTCCTCGGTTAAAAGCGATCGTGCCTTAGATAAGATTTCAAGGTAGTGTACATTTTTAAGTGCTTGAGAGACAACTTGACGGGGTCTATCTCTTCACTATGGGTTGGTTGAATATTTCATCCCATAGACATGCTCATAATTGAATTCCCACATTCAATGAAAAATTTACAGTGTATGATAACCTTTGGTGTATGAAAACTGTAACTATATTTCGATGATAATAAGTGTTTTTAAAGTTGCTTATTAATATCAAGTATCTTATGGTTTTTGTATTGGCTTAACCCACTAAGTACATCAAGTACTTAGCCCAAAATTTTTCCAAATCTTTTCAGGTGATGACAAGGACAAGATGTGAGCAAAACGGGGGCACTATGCTTGGCCACTAGTTAGTAATGAATAAAAGTAGTTATTATCTTTAGTCTAAACCTATTATAGATTCCACTACGTATTAATTTGGCTTGTAGATTCTATTCTACTTTTCTATTAATAATACAATAATATGTTTAATATATCGGTAAATCGACTCGTATGCTACAAGTAACAACTCGATATTCTACTTAATATGGAATATGGGGTTGTTACATGCACCCCGCTGATGGAGCTCCCTACTGTGCGCACCAGTGACTGACAAATTCACTCAGGCCATTATAAGTTATTGGTCATGCCATTTGACCTCACAAATGCTCCAGGTAAATTTCAAAGCTTGATGAATGATATTCAATCACTCGTGGCAACACATTTGGGGCATCTACGGCAAGTCCTGCAGGTGCTACATTCTCACAAACTAGTAATCAACCCCAAGAACTTCCTCCTCGGTTGTGATCGAAGTGGATTACTTGGGGCGTCTCCGACCAGGGGGTTCGCATGGAGCCCGCCAAAGTGTCAGCGATCCTCCGGTGACCGATGCCTACAACAGTTCGTAGCATTAAAAGATTTCTAGGTCTCATAAGCTACTATTGGATATTTATTCGAGATTATGGAAAAATTGGTACACCCCTTACAGCCTTGCTGAAGAAAGACGCTCAACGATCTTGGGTCTGGCCTCCAAAGGCAGAGGCAACTTTTCAATCATTGAAGTCAACCTTAACCATAACTCCAGTGCTCCGTATGCCTGATTTTTTGAAAGAGTTTTTAGTTGAATGCGATACTTCTGGCCTTGGGATCGGCGCTGTTTTAATGTAGGAGAAACAACCAATCGTTTACTTCAGCAAAAGCCTTTCCTCACTCTATTATCTAAGTCTGTGTATGAGAAGGAATTGATAGCTTTGGTCTTGGCGGTGCACTATTGGCACCCTTATCTTCTTGATCGTCGATTTGTTGTACGCATTGACCACCGAAGTCTGCACCACGTGTTGACTCAGCATTTCACCACCCCAACAGAACAGAATTCTATGGGCTGCAAAATTGTTTGGTTATGATTTCAGTATTATGTACAATGAGGACTCCCTAAATCAGGCAACTAATTCCTTATCACGCCAAGCAGAAGAGGATGAAGTTGTGGGTGATCTGGCGATTATTTCATGGCCACAGTGGATGGACTGGTCATCTCTTCAGCGAAAAATAGGGTCAGGACTACAAAAAAATAGTAGAGGATCTACAGAATGGGAAGACAACACCCAAGCATTACACTTTGATACACAGGATTCTCATGTATAAAGGTCGCTTAGTGGTTCTCGTTAACTCGTCATGGATTCCGAAATTGCTGCTAGAATTTCATGCTACACTTGTATGTGGTCACTCAAGTGCATATTGCATTTACCGTCATTTAGCTGCAAATGAAAATTGACCTAGAATGATGAAACACGTCACTCAATTCGTGGCTGCATGTATGATATGGCAAAAAAATAAATATGAGACGAAGTCCTCAGCCGGGTTGTTGACTCCTTTTCCCATCCCGACTCAAGTTTGGGATGATGTTAGCGTGGATTTCATCTCCAATTTTCCGCGTACTAGAGGTGTGGATTGTGTGTTAGTGGTGGTGGATAGATTCTCTAAATATGACCTTTTTTGTCACATCACCATCCTTTTATGGCCAAATCAGTGGTTAAAATTTTCACTCGTGAGGTAGTTCGGCTACATGGAATATTTAACTCGATTTTGTTTGATTGAGATCATATCTTCCTTAGCTCATTTTAGCAAGAGTTATTCCGTCATGTTGGTACTACCTTGAAGATGAGCTTTGTGTATCACAGACAAACAGCCATACAGAAGTTCTGAATAGGTGCCTAGATGTATTTTTTAATCATATTAAGGATGAAACATGTATATAAATAGATGAGTTTGGAAAATGTACATTTATTTTTATACGAATTTGGGCAATAACGAGTAATTATGGAACGAGAAAAAGTAGAAATACTACTTTTTCATCAACTTCAAGATAAATACGCATACATAAAATTCAAATAAATTTGGTAGGACTATAAATTTCAAATATGATTTTTTTTCCTTTAATACTATATATTTATAATATTTATTTTATGATATTCAAATTTATAGCACATATTATTATATAAATAAATAAAATAAAAGAATTAGCAGAAAATATATTACGAGTTTTAGACCAAAATGAGTACTAGTACTAGAATATTTTTTTAAGAAAAACTTTAAGGCATGTACGAGTATATAGAATTCCAACATGTTTGAAATCGTAACAATTAGTTATAAGTACGAGTGTAACGAGCCTATAAACGAACGGGACAATAAGTTAGTATTTATGAACGAATAGAAGTCTATTGATAAACAAGCATTATCATATTGGTAATATGGTAATTAATTTATTCAATTAATACATAATATTAAATACGTTTTAGATATAATTTTTTTTGAAGAACGAATGTAAATTTCACCAAAAATATAATCCAAAACTTATAAAATGTCGAAAAATATTATAAAATTTATGAAAAATGTTTTAATAAAATTATCATGTGTCCTTTTAAAAAAAATTCTTAACTTCCATATTTTAAATGTAATGCATTTAATAAATAAAATAATTTTTAATAATTTTATAAATTTAATAAACAATTTGATCCCGTTGAATTTCAACGGGTAACAATCTAGTAGCTAGTATATATGCTACTTATGTGGTGGGTATGTAATATTGCCACATTCACCACAATTATATTAACAAATTTCCGCCCCAAACATATGAGTGAAACTATATAAACACAATATAATAATACATTTTAATACTTTTTATATCTCCCTATAGTTGACATACCTTCTTTTTTTTTAAGTTTGATTGTTAAAGAGAGTACATATTAAATTCAAAAAAATGGTATTACCCACAAGTTTTTTAGATAGTATTTGAATTATCATATGATGTGATGTAGAGATGTTCAAATGAATTAGAACTGAAGGAATTGAATTATAATAAAATCGTAACTATATAGCGGAAGCTTTGCTTATGTTTCAAAAAATTTAGAATCATGAATCGATCATTCAGAATCGTAACTAGCCATTGAAAACAGTAACCTCAATTTTTTCTAATTAAATATTCCCTCCATCCCGTTAAGATGAAACATTTCTTTTGAGCAAGGTAATTAAGGAATGTATGCACGCTTTAGTCAAGATTCTTTAATTCATTCTACATTATCAATCAATAAAAATACAAAACTAAATCATTCAAATGTCTAATCCTCATTAATCTTCTCAATGTTATATTTATCTCACTCACCTAACCAAACGCCTCTAGGTAGACTAATTGTCTAACTTGTTGAGAGATGTCACCTTTTAAAAGTGATATGATGGAGGGATGACAAAATCAGAATATGAATAAGGTGTTCGACAGAATGCATGAGTCAAATAGTGATGAGCAAGTAGTGCTGAATGAGAATGAAGAACCAAGTCAGGGGAAAGTTGATTTGCGACGTGGATTACGCACGAGAGTGAAACCGGTTTGGCACAAAGATTATCACGTGCCAAGAGTTGGAGGTTTGCGTGATTAAATGACTGACCTTCAGTTTATTTATTAGTTTATATATATATGTTTGTTGTCGTGGTTTGGGAGACAATTTTTTGGGAAAATATAATTAAGTTTTATTTGAAGGACTATGCGTACTCAAAGCAACAACATCATTGATCTTTGTTTGTATCAATTGGTTCTCTCGTTGAGAGGATTCAATCATGGATGACAAGAATCGAAAGGTAACATAACTTACTCTCTCCCAATTGGAGGAAAAGTTCGATAGGCTGACAATCGCTCAAAATCAAAAAAATCACATCATTCATGGGGCACTAGAAGAAATGAAAGTTCATCCTTACATCAGAGAGATATTGCAGGAACTACTCATCATCAGAAACATGGGTCAGAACAAGAGTATTCCATCTCGTTTTCCAATCATGAAACTCGATTTACCTTGGTTTGACGGAACTGACCCGCACGCAATAAGAATACTTTGATTACCACGAAAGACAAGATGAACAACGAATTCGAATTGTGGGCTTCACAATGGAAGGCAAGGCCTCAGATTGGTATCAATGGGCAAAATGGTGTGAAATTCTACCGTCTTGGCCACAATTTCTAAAACAAGTGAAGATTCATTTTGGACCGTCCCAATTAGAAGATTATGTGGGAAAACTCCCAAATCTTACACAACAATGAAAGATCTCTGAATATCAAGTAGAATTTGAAAGTTTGAGGATCAAGGTTAATAATATTGTTGAACCATTGTTGGTATCTATGTTTGTTGCAGGCCTACAACTTGACATTCAATGAGAACTTCTTATTGCCAAACCAAGTAGTTTGGTCGAAATTTTTTCGTTGGCAAAAGTCTTTGAATCAAGATATGCTACAAGCACACCATCAACACATATGACGAACTGGTGGGTGGGACGCATAAGTCCTAATCGTATCTCTGAAATTGGTTCTTCTAAGCTTGTGGCTAACAACCCGAACAACATCACTAGCACAAGCACAAATGTTCCAATACCTTCAAACTATTCTGGGAAGAATTTGAGTGAACAAGTAGTGAAAACATCGAAAGGAACACTCCTGATTCGCCGTCTCAGCCCCATGGAGATGCAAGCAAAACATGCACGAGGGGAGTGTTATAATTGTGATCAGAAATGGTCGACTTCACACCGTTGCAATAATCAGTTTTTGTCGGTGGAAGAAGAGGAACTTACTATACAAAGAGATGATTCTAGTTTGAATGCTCTATCTGGCCAGAAAACCCACGGTCTCTTCGATTATGGGGAAAGATAGAATGAAAACAAGTACATGTGCTAGTTGACAGCGGAAGCACGCACAATTTTGTACATCTTGAAGTTGTCAAAAATCTGAATCTGTCCATGGAGAGTTACGCCTTTTTTAGTCTATGTGGGAAATGACGAAGCTCTAATATGTCGCTACAAATGTGTTGGAATTGAACAAGAAGTGCAGGGCTTAATATTTTCGGTGTTTATATATCTTGTCTATTCAAGGTCCAGAATTAGTATTGGGTATGTCGTGGCTACACGAATTATGTAAGGTTGCTCATGATTACAAGTAATTAACTATGGACTTTTGTTGGAAATGGGCGACAAGTTGTTCTTGAAGGGAATGAAGGAATGGAACCAAGGAAGATAACATATAATCAATTGTGTGTCATGTTAAAGGCCGATGAAGTGATTGATTTATATGAAATGGTGGTGATATTAGAATACGAAAGGAGTTCAGAGGAGGGTGAGAAATTTGTAGGGGTGAGTATTGGATCGGGTCGGGTCCAATCCGATCCAATAGACTCAAACCAATAAGGATCCAATAAAAAAAATTCAATCCGATCCAATCCAATAACATTTCCAATCCGATCCAATAAAAATATTGGTTTTGGATCGGTTTTCGGGTCAAACCGATCCAATAACTGTTTATCCCTAAAATGTGAATTTCAAACCCGTTTTAAGTTATAACATGCCTAAAACAACGAAAAATTAAACATTTCGATAATATCCAACAACAATCACTAATCACCAAAATGAAACGATAAAATCCAACATGAAACAAGTCAACAACATCAATTAGATTTTAAACACAAATTAATAAATATAAAATATATTTTATATATTAGATTTAATTATATAAAATATAATTTAAATTATTAATATTCTTATTGGATCGGGTCGGGTGAAATCCAATCCAATAGAGCAAACCCGAATCCAATCCAATAGTTATTGGATTTCAAATTTCTCAACCGATCCGATCCAAAACATGTTTGTATCCAATCCAATAAGCCCTTATTGGATCGGTTCGGTTCGGTTCGGTTGGCAGTTTTGGATTCGGGTTTGCTCACCCCTAGAAATTTGACTTGAAAATTTCCGAGAGTTTCTGCAAGCTACTACAAGAATTTGAAGATGTTGATCGATCTTAATTTTTCGAGGTAAAGTTGTACGAGGTGTAGAAAGTAATAACACGGGATTTACGTGGTTCGACTTTTAATGAAGTCTACGTCCACGGAGAGGAGAGCTGATGTATTTATGATTTGAAAATAGCAATTACAGATTGTGTGTCTAATCTAGCTTTGAGAGCCTATTTATAGACAATTTAGAGGCGGTTATAACAAGTGGGCCGAGGTGCTGGGCTTATGGGCCGAGCTATTGGGCCAAACTGTTGGGCCGAACTGCTCTTGGGCTGATCCACTAATGGGCTTCTATTGGGCCTTGTTTGATGGGCCATATCCTATCAGATGTATTTATGAAACCACAAGATCTGCCACCACGTCAATGGATATTGCACGGATGCACGGATGCACGTATTAGAGCAGCTGCAGCGGTAGTGGGGAGCGCGCCCCGGGCAGCTTTGGGGGAAGGGAGGGGCGCGCGCCCGGGCGTGAAACCCCCACTGCGGGTGCCCCGGGCGCGCGCCGGGGTTGGCATGTGTGATACCGGGCGCGCGGGCGCGCGCCCCGCGCGGGTTCACCGCTGCGGGTGGCCCGGGCGCGCGCCCCCACCCATTTCCTATTTTTTTTTTCGTTTTTTTTAATTTTTTTTTTTAAAATTCATCTATAAATACAACAACATTTTCACACATCTCATTTATCCTACAATCTTTCAAACATATCCACTCACTACACATTTCATACACTTACCAAAAAATATCATGGATGACGAATTCAATCCGTTCTTATTCCGAAGTGGGAGCCAAGGTGCAAGCTCCGACAACCAAAGCTCGGACAATAACTCGTCCGGCAATTATTCAAGCCAAAATTCACCCTACATTCCCTCGCCCTATATTCACTCCCCTCAATCTCAATATAATTTCTCACAATTCAACCCTCTTCTTTTTTCTACTCCTTCTTACCCCGGCCAAACTTATTCCGGGTTTCAACTTCCTCCATACGCACCCCAATTCGGCTCACAACCATCTCCTACGATCTCAACCTCCTCAACCGGCCGACAACAATCCGATGATGCCGGAGAAATCAACTTGAATGATTCTTTGGAGGAGGGTACGGACGAGCCTCTTGCTCATTCCCAAAGCAAGAGTTCAGGTCGTCCGAAAGGTGATCATGCCTACACCGAGGCCGACGACATCATACTTTGTCGCACTTGGCTCGACACAAGCCAAGACCCTATCGTCGGCAACAACCAAAAGGCCGACGCCTATTGGAAGCGCATCACCGACTCCTTCAACCGCCAAAACTCGTCGAGGCCTCGCCAACTTCGACAATTGAAGTGTCATTGGCAACGTATCCAAAATTTGACACAGGAGTTTTGTGCGATTTACAACCGGTGCTCCGATCGATGGGCAAGCGGCAACTCCGACTACGACGTCTATCAAAAGGCGTTGGCGGAGTACAAACAAATGAAGAACGCCGACTTCAAATATCGGCATTGTTGGGAGATTTTGCGGAACACGCAAAAGTTCCAACGAGTTGTTCCGGACACCTCCTCCAACAAACGGGGGAAAAACAATGCGGGAGAAGGCTTCACGAGCGACTCCACCCAAGGTGGTGAAGCTCAAACCGAACCCGAGGAACGTCCGATGGGGACGAAGGCGGCGAAGAGAAAAGCCAAAGGTAAAGCCTCCGCCTCCGACTCCGCCCCCGCCCCCGAACAAACGACCGAAGCGTTGGATGCTTTGAAATTAAGCTCCAACGCAATATCAACCTTCACGTACGAAACAACAAAACTTGCTTATTGGAAGATCCTGATGAAGGATACGTCGAGGATGACTCCCGAGCAACTCGAGATGCACAACAAGATGTGTGCACAAATTAAGAATAGGTTTGATTTCGGTCTAGATTAGGGTTTTAATTATGAAGTATTGTAATTTTCAATTTCAAGATTAGGATTTTAATTATTAAGTATTGTAATTTTCAATTTCTAAATTAGGGTTTTAATTATTAAGCATTGTAATTTTCAATTTCTAAATGAGGATTTTAATTATTAAGTATTGTAATTTAATATTTTTTTTAGTTTTCGTTTTTTTTATTTTTTTTTATTTTATGAAATTTATAAATAAATAAAATAAAACATATTAAAATTTAATTACATATTTATTAATTTAAATTTGTAATTATAAATTAACAAATTAAATTAAAACAAAATCAATCATTCTATAATGATTAGTAGAGTTTCCCAAACCCCAAAGTGCGAACCCCCCACTGCGGCATAACAACAATCTCTCAAACCCCATCTATCAAAAGTTCCATTTGTTTACATAAATGCCACCCAATCCCATTTTTGCCAACCTCAACCTGCCCGCCACAGCGGGTGGTCTTAGTCTATTTTTAATTAGGAGGTTCTTGCGAATTAGTGAACTAGTATTAAAAACTTGATTTTATTAATTTGGTCCAATTCTATGAGCTCGTAATCATTTGAAAGCCCATTTTCTTTCTGCCTGTTAAATTTAATAAACAAACGAAACCAGCAATTCTCGATTCTTCAACTTCTTCTTTCTTCATGCCGTCGCTATCCCTCACCGGCGATTTCTTCACTCTTCTTCCTCGTTCTATTCTTTGATTCTCCCCCTTTACCTCTTCAACACAATATGTTCCCAATTTTACCATAATCCCAATCCCTAAATCTACCCAAGCCTCATCCTCCTTCTTCCTCGCCGCGTCTGTCCGCCATCGGCAGCTCGTTAACTGTTTTCGCCACGTCCTTCATCTCACTATAATTCAGCGAAGCTTAATTTTGGTTCATCGCTCTGACTTCTATCTGTGCCTCTAATTATCTCAGTAAGAAGTCCAGAGATCAAATTTTATTACTGTAGATTCTTTATTGTATGTGTATAATGAGCTGTAAAAATTTGTCAGTGAATTATGAGACGATAGCTTGATTTATATTGTTTCTGAATTTATCATACTCTACTTCTGTATATCTGTTCCTCCTGTTCTAAATCGGCGATAGATGAACGATGCTTTTGGATTTAATTTAGCAATTCACGAGTCGGATTTATGAAATCAAACCTAAATCTTTGATATTTAATCTATATACATAGACATATCCATCATTATATTTAGAAGTTGTGAAGAACCTACTTGCTCATATTCATGATTATACTTAGGGATCCTTTGGTTTGCTTGATTAATTGGATTAGATTGAAATAATTATTATTCTTCAAATTCACATTTCTCATTCAAAATCCCTCATTTTTAATCCTCTCTAAGCACCTCACCATTTGATATGTCCTCATTTCTACTTGGTGTGATTATATAATTGCATATTTGGTGTGATTATTTAATCACACATTTGAGTAGAAATAAGGGCACATGAAGTGGTGAGGTGCTTAAGGAGAATTAAAAATGAGGGATTTTGAATGGAATTTTGGAGATATAAAGAGTAATAATCATATCAACCTAATTCATTCAATCAAGCAAACCAAACGGCCCTTAGAGACTACCAGGAAAGACCGTACTTGCTTCATCTGTGTTCTGAATTTCCTTCTTTAGAAATACTCCTTGTTGTTGTTGTTTTTACTTTCTTTTTCAATTTTGTGTGATGTTTGGGAATGGAAGTAAATGGTAAAGGATTTACCTTATTAAAATTTCTAGTTGAGCACAGTGAAACTCAAAGTTGACATCTGGCTTGAGGTGGAACTTATAGGCATTTTAGTAGGAAATTAAACACCATTAGACTCCTAATCAAAATAAAAAAATTATTTACTATAATCTGGCATAACATAAATAAATTGTACACTTACTCATGCCATAAATCTTATTATGCGCTTTAATTATCTTGGGGCTAATAATTAAAGCCCATCTTACAAAAAAAATTTAAGCATGGTTTAACATGTAGGATTAGCTCGATTTAAATTAAATGGCAGCATGGCATCACTACAGGCAATTATCAAGTAAAACTTAATATTAATAATCATAAACAGGTTTGGAAAATACTAAATTTCTAGCTTCTAGCCTTTGATTTATTCGACATTTAAAATGTTGGGGTGTTGCACTAATTATCTCTTTAAATATCTACCTAGTTTGAGTTTCATTACTATTGTCCTCTACTAGTTTTAACAAAGAAATTTCAGTGCAGAACTAAATTGGTTTAGAATACGAGAATGAGGCGCAGACCTGGAATTGGAGGTTTGCAGAATGCTGCCGCTGCTAGGGTTCGTCCTGCTTTTTTCTCTATCTGTGTATGTATCCTTCAATCTTTCTTTTAATTTTTCTTTTAATGAGTTATTCTGGATACGTATAGGATCAATATCGATTGCTTGGAGAAAATGTGGCCAAATTGCGGACAGATCTCATGAAAGAACAACTCGCAACATTTCGTTCTCAGCTAGAAGACTTTGCCCGCAAACATAAGGTCCTGTCTTCTTTTGAATAATTATTATATTATGCATAGTTGTTTCGTCGCGCAAATTTTTCGCAACTAATCACGATTTCCTATCCAAATTCAAATAGTGGTTGCAATTTGCACTATTTTGACGTCGTGCGTCGCGCAGAATAGCTCGCTATTTGATTAATAACATATAAATTATACATTAGGGTTTAAAACTCAAATTCAATATAATAGTATATGAAGAGTCTTTATCTAATCAGACTCTTAGGCTCTCAAACTCTAATTAAATATAGTAAAATATGAAGAGTATGATATTAAACTCTTAGGCTCTCAAGAGTCTTTAAAATTTCTCCAAATACAGTTGTGCTGTGCGGCTGTGCCTTCTTTCTACATAACTAATTGAAACAGAAAAAAAGAACAAACTTTCTAGTTCTCCTCTGCAATTCAGCCGTCAGTCTGCCTAGCGCGACTTATCCTAACAGGTTCATTTCTTCTTTGTGACTCCTACGTAAAAGTAATTCTATTAACTCCTAAAATCAAGTTATGCATTAAAAAAATCGTCCCATATTCACTGACTTCTCTACTTTTGCTATCATTTCTATGCGTTTTTCTACCTTCTCCAACTTGACTTCCCAAGTTTGATGGCAAGTTCAAATAGTTAAAGAGAAAAAGATATAGGGTGGTTATATGGACGTTCGGTTGAACCAAACAATACACGTAATGTTAAATGCAATTTCTGCTCTAAAATATTTAAAGAAGGGATGACAAGGTTGAAATAACATTTAGCTGGAAGATACATAAATGCAGCTACATGTAAGTATGTTCGTGTTGCAGTTAGACGGGAGTTAAAAGAACATTTAGAAGGGAAAAAACATTTTGTAAGTATTTCATTTTGCGCTACATATTCAAATAGCGCACGCGAAGCCATGTGCAATGCGCGATAGCACTAGAACATGTTAGCGCAATGGGCGATTACAACTACGATATTATGTCTTTGTTTACTACGAGCTATGAAGCATAAATACGTGTAGTAGGGCAACGTATTCAAAAGAATACGTATTTAATAAGAATACGGGAAAAATACGTGTAAATACGTATTTTAGTTAGGGTTTACATATCAGTTAGAAAAAAATAAAAAATACTTATTCTATGAAGAATAAATACGTATAATCCACCCACCCACACTCCACTCCTGCACCGTTGCTCAGCTCCCGCCCCGCCAGCCATCGATCCACGCCATTTCCGCGGTCGCGCCCCCCGCCCAATCCTTTGTTTCTTGCTATCGCCTCTCTTTCTCTGAAGAATACGCGGTCCCTCTGTTTCTGTGAAGAAGAGGCCGTCCCTTCACTTGCATACCTTTATACTCTGCTCTCAATTAGGGTTTGGGTGCTTTGGGCTTACGAAAAATTAAAATAGGCTAAGGTATAGTGGTAGTGAGGTTAATGCCCAAAGCTAAGGTCTTGGGTTCGAGTCCTCCGTGACGCGGCCATGTAATTTAATGTTAATGTAATCCAATTTTTGGCGTGCGTGTGTTGGCCTAGTGGTAGTAAGGTTAATGCTCAAGGCTAGTGTCTCGGGTTCGAGTCCTCCGTGAAGCGGCCATGTAATTTAATGTTAATGTAATCCAATTTATAAAAAAAATTAAAATAGGGTTTGGGCTTTGGACAAATGTCAATCTTTAATTTTCTTCCAATTCATTAATCCATGTAATTTAGTGTTAATCTTTAATTCACGTGAAAGATCACATATGTAACCATATACTCCTGATGAGAAGTCTATGGTAGTGGGCTATTTTAAACTCTATCTCCGCTAGGTCTCAAGAGCTAGAGTTCACCTATCTCCTCTAAGTCTCAAAAGCGAGGTTTGTATTAAAAGTCGGTTGTACAATCAGTTCGGATAGGACAGTGAACACAACTAACATAAATTAATAATGGTCAATAATCTAAGTCATGAGAATTAAAATCAAGAAATATAAAAAATGAATTGGAAGAAAATTAGAAAATAATATAACGACTACATAAATCGAAATAGGTCATACAAAGCCCAAGATACACAAAATTTTAGCTACTCATAATAAAAATGGTACTGGAATAAATTTGAAATATATAAACCCCTTTTGTAGATTCGCGATTTTCGATTGTCAATCTTCGATCTTGAATTCTCCACCGGAAGAAAAGAAAAGTAGTGTAAAGTAGAACTAAATATAATGTATCTGATGATGAATGGGTCCATAATATAGGTATTTATAGTTTCGTGGAGTCCCAATCCTAATAGGATCCATATCTACTCATAAAATAACACAAATAAAATCGAGAATCACACTCCGTGTGCAACTTTGGCCATCACTACATGTGGTCGCCATATTTGCAGCAAAAAAAATGACATATTCGGCAATCTGCGATTTCAGCAACTTCGGCGACCACAACGACGACCGTCGAAGTTGCATATTTTTGGCCTCAGATTCAGCAACCTCTCCCATGTGGTCGTCGATGTTGTTGTCTTCGCCTTCCGGCTCTGATTTATCTTTTCCCATGTATTCTCGCTTCATGGCTAGCCCTTTTCTTGGCCAGGTACATCTCTTGACTTGCTTTTCTCACCAATACACCTCCAACACGGAAACACCACCTTATCCTATGCAAAACACAAGAAATACTACACAAACGTAACAACGAACACAAAAGCAAAAATGAAACAACAAACGACTCAGAATACGACTAATTAGTATAAAAACCTAACTAAAAAACATGGAGTAAAACATGTAAAATAAAATGAGTGTTTATCAACTTCTCCAAACTTAAACTAATGTTCGTCCTCGAATAATGACAATTGAGAAGAACATGAATCGATAAATATAATTGGGATGTACATGAAGATAATAAATGCCTCAGACCACGAAAACACTTAATTCAAGTGTCTTTGAACTCATCCTCAGAGTCCAAACAAGAGCAATCTTGGCAATCAAAACTCGTGAGTTCTCACGGTGAAATTATATCACTCAACACTCGATTAATACAATGCAACCTACTTACCATAAACTTGCTGATTGTCTACTTTCTCCATTGCTTTTAAGTGTGCTATAACCACAATCAATTAGGACTTTTTTCTCGACTTCTTATAATGAAGGGACATTGGTTAAGGACATGATATTTTGGCTAAGTGACTGAAAAACACTCGTTACTGACTTCGAACTAATCCTCCTTCTATGTCGCCAACCCATATGAATTTGTCTTATTCCACTTTCTCCTTTACTTATTTAACTTCAATGCTCCCCTACTAAGAATATAAACATTTCAATAATCAAGGTGCTCGATCTCTTATATTCACTCCCTTTATTCTTACTATTTTTCCTTTTTTATACAATTAAATCAAATGTATGAGACTTCGAACACCTATTTTTGTCGATGTTCTCTTCGCTTCCGGCTCCGATTTGTCTTGTACCCTGTATTCTTGCTTAATCCCTCTCCCTTTTCTTGGTCAGGTGTGTCCAATATGCCACCAACATAGAAATACCTTCTAATCCTATGGAAAACACAAGAAATACTACACAAACGTAACAAATAACACAAAAGCGAAAATGAAACAAGATACGACACAAAATACGACTAATTATTATAAAAAAAAACCTAACTTAAAACATCTTTATATGCATCAAAAGATATCCTCTTTTTTTTATCTGATTGCAAAATGTCCAAGAATTATGTGAATCTTTTTTAGCTTGAAAAATTTAAAGACTTTTGTGCCACATATGATCAAAGTTAGTTCCTGTTCTATTGCTGTAACTGATTTCCTTTTCATAATACAATTTTAGTATTACCATTAGCTTAACTTATGATTCCATGTGGCTTATAGAATGACATCCGCAAGAATCCAGCATTTCGGTCACAGTTTCATGAGATGTGTGCCAAAGTTGGAGTGGATCCTCTAGCTTCTAACAAGGGTTTCTGGGCTGAACTATTGGGGATTGGTGATTTCTATTACGAACTTGGTCAGTACCATTCTTATTTGTGTTGCCATGTTCATATTATTGCGTGTCACTATTGCATTTTTCAATTCTGACAAGTTTAGTTTCACTCCCATGGTTTTTTTTTTTTTCTTCTTTTATTGATTACATTTTTGGAGTCGGGTTTCTATTGTATGTAGGCAGCCACTGTTTTTTCACCTCTAACTGAATAAATCTATGGATCTAGATAGGAGTGCAAATTGTTGATATTTGCTTGGCTACTAGACCTCTCAATGGAGGTCTGATCAGCTTGGAAGAACTTTGTAAACTGCTTGGTCAAAGGAGGAAAGGAACTCGAGAAACTATCTCTCAGGATGATTGCTTGCGTGCCATTAGTAAGCTGAAGGTGATTATGATCTGAATCCTATGCTTTCAGTTTAATGCTCTGACTAATTTAGCATTGGTATAATATTTATCAAATTTCTTGAAAGTGACAGATTGTATATGATCTTTCAAGAATAGGTTTTATTTTCTCATTGTTACAAACAGTACAAGTCTCTCTTTCTTCCTAACAAGGTGGGGATAGAACTCACCAATCTCACGAGTTGTAAATTATCTAAGAATCTAAAGTATTGAAGGGGAGAGATATTTTCCTCAAAATGTTACCAAATCTGACTTTATTTTGTAAAATTCAATTCCCTTCTCAATAAAAGATTCCTGACTGATAGAGTTAAGATGAATGAGAAAGAGAATAATATATATTACTGAAAAGAAAACGCCTCGAAAGAGGTTCACTGGAAATAATTCAACAATGTATGCTGCAGACATAATGATCTGCCAAGATGCTAAATCCTAATCTCACAGCACTTATTTATATAACTAAACACTCGAGGTTCAAGTAACTAACTTGGACCAACCCTAATTATCTAATAATTCTACTAACTCAAGCCCTTGTTGGCTCAACAATAAATATTAACTAAATAATAACTAAAAACTGACTCAATAACAAAATAGTAATATGCTGTGCTTTTATCAAACACCCAAATTATTGTAAAATTCCTAAACCTATGTTAAATTTCTCAGGAATCTATGATCATGCATGAATCTTGTTCCTGCACTTAAATTCAATAATTTTTTTGATTAATTTCTTATAATGGTTATGTGATTGTCTGAATTACTTCTAAATTTATGACTGGCTTATTTGGAAGTGGTAGGACTAATTTTAATGCTTGAATCTGTAATCATGTGTAAATAATGATGCAGCATGAAGTCTCTTCTCTCTCTTCCACTTGTGTATTTATATGTACATTTCTCTGCATACCAATATATGTATCACCTCAATTTATATATACATTTAATGAATCTTGTCCTCTCTTTATTTTATTAAATATCATTGAGATTTACACTTATTATTAAATTTTGTTTTCAAGGTGCTTGGTAACGGTTTTGAGGTGATTTCTCTTGGCAAGAAGAAGCTTGTTAGATCAGTTCCTACGGAATTGAATAAAGACCACAATGAAATATTGGAGCTGGCACAGGTTTCCCTTTGAATCCTTGATGCATTTTACAACTATATATTAGTTGCATGATATATTTTCTGGAAGCAGCTGTTGTTTTCTTTATTATATCTGTGATACATTCTCTAGCCAGACATTATATGGATCTATATGCTATTAAACTTTCAAACTCAGACTGGCTTAAGTTGGTTACTGAAATTTGGGAATATCTCGAGTGTGCATACTGCTGATTCTTCTCAAGTCTCCCCCTTACTTTATATTTGTAAATTTCATGTGTTTCCAGTATCTTATGGTGTACATATATTTTTTGTGCTTTTCTTATGGGATAATGGCGTCAAGATACACTCTTTCTCAATTTGTGGTTTATATCATGAGCTTTTAGTTTGGTGTCAAAACGCACAACCTTTCTATATTTTTGGTTTATAATTATCTTTCAATTTAGCATAAAAACTGACAACCTTTCAATTTGTTCTCAATGTTACCCAGATTGACTTCGACTTGACAGCTTGAAATGGCATGGCTATAAAGTTTTATATTGTGTATAAAATCATGCCATTTGGTGCTTCGGCTGGTTTAGCCATATTGGTATTTTCACATTTTCGGCAGCTAACTCATTTAATATGGAGAACATTCAGAAAAGATTGAAAAGAAGCGCATTTTTATGCCAAATGGAAAGGGCATGATATAAACTAGGAACTTCAGAAAGTTGATGTATTTTGACGCTGAATTAAAATGTCGTCAGAAAACTGATAAAAGATTGCTATTAATAATTTTCTTAGTGTTAGTTAACTTAGTTTATACTTTCTAGTTCTTAATATAGTGATTCGTTCATATTGTTTCCTTAGGGTCAAGGGTTTGTGACAGTTGATGAAGTACAAAGACGGCTATCTTGGTCTCCTGGACGTGCAACTGATGCCCTCGAGACCTTACTAGAAGTAACTTTGTTGTTGCTATTTCTTCTATTCAGATGAGTTAAAACTCCAAACACGTATAACGGGCATTTGTGTGTTGTGTTGGGTATTACAGGAAGGTCTTGCCATGATTGATGATGGACACAAGGATAGTAGACGTCGATATTGGTTTCCCTGCGTATCATCTGTATCTTCCTACACGGCATCAGATGCTATTTAAGGTTTCGTATTCTTTTTTTATTGATAAATATAAGAAATTAAAAGACTTCCTGCAGAAGACTCAAACTTGAGACCTTTGTCTTCAAGCATTGTTATGAATGACTTAAATATTCTGGATTAGGAAGCACAGTTTTGATAAGTAGCGTTTTCTGTTATGTTGTCGATTTGTGCTTTCCTTTTAGTAATGTTGACTGTATCAATGCTTCTTCTATTTGATTTCAATACAAATAGAACATATGTACTTTACATATTTTTAAGATTTATCTTGAAAAATACTATGCAATTACTGTTTTTTAGTTCATTATAACATTTGATAAACTATTTTTGCCTAGTCTTGTAGTAGATCAATTTTGAGTAACTTTGTTTTTGAATTTCTATCTACTTTATTTTATTCTCGTCTAAAACGTTCTCATAAATCATAACTTATAATAAAAATACTTCAGTCACTGCTAACTCTAAAGGAGGGTTAAAAAAAAGTTTAATGCTCAAGTATTTCATTATTCTAATTTTTATCATCTTCTTCATTTTCACGTTAAATGATGTATTGGGGGTTTTAGGTGTAATGTTGTACTCCCTCCGTTCCATTCAAGATGACTCATTTTTTCATTTTTGTCTGTCCCACAAAGTTAGACTCATTTCTCTTTATAGTAATTTTTTTAGGCTTAAATGTATTGAGTAAGCAAAAAGGAGACTTTATTGGTCTGCGTGCCCAAAAAAAATATTCCATCTTGAATGGGACAGAGGGAGTACTATTTTATGTTCTCAATAAGTACTTCATCCATCTCAATAAGCATGACACACTTTATATTCATCTAAGTGTATTATAATAATAAATTGTGACAAGCTTATTGGAATAGACAGAGTACGATATAAGGTGTTTGGTCGAGAAAGAAGTTTGAATTTATTGGATGATAAAAGTTATTTTAGTTGTGTCTGAGTGGAGTAAGTGGTCCGAATTTTGTGTTTAACCGTCGGTGTTATTGAATAGTATATGTAAACAATAAAAGAAAGTTTATTGTCAAAAATAAAACTATGGTTAGATTGAGCCCATGATATATTTAATAAAATCAAATCTATTACAATTAATAATCATGAAAATTCAAATAAAAGTTATGTGTGGTGGCTTCATCTAAGCCTTCACTTCAATGCATTTGAAGTACCATGAAATTTTCTGCTCCCACCCCTCTAGACCTGATCAGTAATTACATTCGCTTTTGCTAGTACATTGATTTTTCATATAGTAGGGTGGAAGATCTTTGTGTAATATCAATATAAATGATGAAAATGATCAATTATGAGTTTGGACTTAAATATCAACTGTTTGACAAAACTCTAGAAATTGTGTTTCCGTGATGGGCTTGCGATTGGTAAATCATGTCAATGATTACCCCAACAGGACACCAATTTTGATCTCGACATATGTAAATCGGTGGAGGCAAAAACTCAGGCTCAATATAATTGCTCAAACGGTCATATCTCTTTATCATCGGCGACGACGGAGAGCCATGACGGCGGGTGGATGGACTGGGAGCCGCCATAGTATTTGGTGGGTGAGGAGGGAGGAGAAGAGTATGGAACTACGAGGAGAAGTCTGGTGAAGAAGTCCAAAAGAGAGTATTCCTTTGATGTTGAAGTTATGGAGATTTGCTGACTCTCATGGCTACCATCACATGGTCTTCAATTAAATTCTTATGTCATTTTTGAGAAATTTCATTACCTTTCTTGTCTTTGTGTATACGTTGAGATGTGTTGAGAACTCTTAAAAATAATTTTGATCATGTTTATCGAGCAAAGATCGTACTGACGATATGTTAGTTGATCTACAATGTACAGAACACAAGATTGAATTAACAATTTGTTCTATAGAGAAAACTTAGACTATAGCTATTTTTTATCTAAGTATAGAAACAGAGAGTTTTAGCATTTGTATACCTCAAAGCATGTTTTATGCTTAGGTGTTGTAACTGGCTTGTTTTCAATTCCATTTATGAGAATAAATTTTCATATGGTTAGTATTTATTTTTTGTTGATTATTTTATTGCAAATAACGTCAATTTTTTAAAATTGTAGACTGTGTGGCAGATCGATTATTACAAAAGGTAATATAGTCGGTTCATTTGTAGAATAAAGTTCACAGCTTAGATAGACTTATACAGTCTAGACGGGAAAGGTTGCGATATCATTTCGATGCAAGCACTACAAATAAACAATAAATTAGCTACGGATTTTTCCATCCTTATATCAAAATTTTCCATCATTAGAGGGATACAACGACGGATTGCTGACGTCGTTGATGTGATGGTCGCTAAGCTGGATCAACAACAAAATCTTAGTCTGTCGTTGATCAGCGACGGATCAACGACGGACTGAGATTCTGTCGTTGCTCCAGATTCAACATTTTCGTCGTTATTTCTGTATTTTTTTTTATTTTTTTCGTATCCGAACATGTAATTAACACAACCATCTTCAATCCAATTACACATATACAATGTCAATTCAATAATTAATATACGATATCAATACAACTCCAACAAACTATAAGCATATACACAATTATACGATACTTAATAATTAACATCTCACATAAACATAAATAGTAATATGTTCGAGAGCTGACCTTCGCATTTTTTTGTAGTCGAGAGCTAACTTGAGCCGGCAGAATGATATTTGTATGTGTATGTTGTTGTACATGTCTTGTAAATATATATATATATATATATATATATATATATTGTGTGGTCTTACAGTGAGATAAGTTCTTTGTGTTGATATTAAAAATGAGGTCTCGAAAATTTCTTACTTCTTAATCTGTGACGATAACATTAGTATACGCGGCTAATTATGCATTACTTTGATTCATTTGCACTTTCGGAGTTTTCATAATCATATACAGTAATGTTTTGGGAAATGATGATTGATTTAACGAGAAGTACTAGACTGTTATTGCATGAAATCGCGTCTCGGCAAGTCCGAGTTGATTATATATGCATGAGGCATTAAAAAATGCTTATTATATAAGAAACTCGACTGGTTGTAATTTATTCATATATTATACTAAAAGTCTAGACCAGATCACTCACGAATAACTATATTAATTAATTTGAGCACTCAGAAAGCTTAATTAATTATTGGATTACGAATCTTAAACGCGAGAAATAATTTATGATAAAATGAGGTTACATCCGTAATTTGAGTGGGTGCCGGATAGTTCAATATTTATCATATAGTTGAGTTGATAAATATTAATATAATATCTATTTTAAATTAGAATTCCTAATTAACTAATGATAGTCAAAGTTGACTTGGTAATTAATTGCAGGATTATTAGAGATATGATTGGATCAGGTCTTATGTTGGAAAGTCTAGGCTCATTCCCTTTTGAAACTCTGACCTAGCTCATAACACATCTATAAGTAGAGAGGGAGGGGTAGGCTAAAAATATACTTCTCCCAGAGCTAGAATTTTCTATCATTGCAGTATTTTTACACTGCAAAATTTCAAAAATTAGGCAGTATTCCACACTGCAATTTTCGAATTCTCCCTTTTGATTAGGGATAACAATCGGGTGCGGCGGGTACTGATAATAACTATTCATACTCATACTCGCGAAAAAATATCATTCCCGCCATCCGTCACGAGTATAAAAAATCCCTCAACCCCACCACCCAGTGGGTACCCGCGAACCTGCCACCTGGTGGGTACCAACTGAACCCTGCGAAATATAATTCAAATCCTAAAAATAAGTTTAATTTAAATATAAAAATTCTAACACAAATTAAATACTAACATTGTTCAAATCCACACATTTCATCAAGAATTCAAATCACAAATTACAAAGTTCAAATCCACATATTTCATCAAAAATGAAATCAAAAAGTTCATATCAAATCCACAATTAATTTGAAGATAAGTTATTCCAACTCAATGGTTGTAGTAGAACAATCTTCCTTAAACTCTTATTTTTCGTCTTCAAGACACGTCCAAACACTTGCATCATTTCCTTCACCTACAAAATAAACAATTTTACATTAGAAATTGATCTTTACATAGAAACAAAATTCATTATAATTGAAAATTTCATACCTTCAAGTTGCTTACGAAGTCAATCTTGACAACACATTAATGTTTCCAATAGCTTTGGTGTGAGACAACTACGGTGTTCACATAGAACCCTCCCACTAGTGCTAAAAGTTCATTTTGAAGCCACTGTGGTTATTGGGACAACAAAAATATCACGAGCTATAAGGCGTAGTGTAGGATAATGTGTTCCGGTCACCTTCCACCAACCAAGTATATCAAAATTTCATCAACACAAGGAAGAATGTCTGCCTCCAAATAACGATCCAAGTCACTTTGCAATCTTACAACACTATTACTCTTCTTTCTTCCAACAAGTGTTTTGAAAATTGGCAATAATTCAGAAGAGCTAACAGAACTTGCAACAACATCAGAACAAGAGGATACACATTGCTCTTCATTTTGAGATTGATATTGATCTATCAATCTAACTAGAACAATTTTTCTCTTATCAACATGAAATTCGACATTATTTTCACCTAACATGCAGATATAACAAGCTTCCAACATAGACAATTTCCTCGAGGATCAAGAATAACAGCAATTCCCATCAAACTATGAATATCAAGCCAATATTTATCAAATTTAGAAATCATGACATCAGACATCTCTTGAATTATGTTGATCTCACTTAGACACCATGCATTCATTTTCATTTTCACCTCACATATTTTTGGAAAAAAGAGTATTAGTTGTCACATACTTTGTCCCAGAAAATAGTGTAGTGAGTTCATGAAACACACTCAATCTTTCACAAACATGAGGAGAAAAATTTCAATCTTCAACAGTTGGGCAATAAACAAAGTTCTTGTCTAGTAGTTTCAAACGATCAAAAACCTTCTTATATGACAAAGCAATAATAATCATGCTATATGTTGAATTCTATCTAGTTTTGCAATCAAGACACAACATCTAAGTCAATTAAACATTTTGTTGTTGTGCAGTTTTCTCAAATTTCTCATACCTCTTTGGTGTAGCAAGCCAATAAGCACAAGTATCATGAACTTTCAATGGACTTTCCTATGACTCACAATCAAGTTCAAAGTATGCACACAACAACGCATGTGTAGAACCTCACCACCCAACAAAAATTTAGATGCCCCAATCTTATTTTCCATGTGCTCAACCAATTTATTATTCGTAGAACAATAATCAAGAGTTAAGTTAGATACTTTGCAATCAAGATCCCATTTTTGAAGGCTTTTATACAATGCCTCAGCCAAATTTTATATTGTATGAGGACATGACACATATATAAACCTACAAAGTTAAATATGAAACTTCATCAACACAAGTTCACAAAACTTATTAAGAAAAAAAATAGAAATTTACCTTAAAATATTGCTTTTAAGCTTCCAAGACTCATCAATAAAA
Organism: Leonotis leonurus; assembly: GCA_026898415.1. Classification (NCBI taxonomy): domain Eukaryota; kingdom Viridiplantae; phylum Streptophyta; class Magnoliopsida; order Lamiales; family Lamiaceae; genus Leonotis; species Leonotis leonurus. The sequence continues at coordinate 327,859 of JAPKLX010000040.1, forward strand.
TGACTAGTGACTTCCATGTATCCTCGTTTTTTGATTATCCGTTGTCCAAAGATCAGTTTTAATCGCAACCCGAGCATTGTTCCTTTGCAAGAAATAAAGAGCTCTCTTTTTATTTCTCATAATAATATAATATATCATTTCTAGTTGTGTTTCGAGTAATCATTTTGAGCAAGGGTTGTAGTGCACTAACAAATTCACAAAACCCAACATGATCAACAATGGATAATGGATACTCATTAAGGATAATCATCGAATAGAGTGTTTTCCTAGCAAATTATGGATCAAAGAAATAATTCTCAACGAAAACTTGCCCCTTATCAGTAGATGCAAGCAAACCTTAAATTAGACTGCACTTTCTCACCTTCTTTGTTGTTTTGTAAACGCAAGACTTCAAATGATTAGATGAATGAGAGGTGACATGTTTAGTTTCACCTGATAGAAACTTTTCACAATGGATGCACTTAGTCTTCCAAACTTCTTTCACTTTACTCCTACCGAAATCATTCCATACTAGTGAAGTGAGTTTTTATCTTTAATCCAATGTCTACTTTTTCCTCATCGTTATTTTCTCCTTCTACGTGTTCACTTTCCACTTCATTATGTTCATCTACTAGTTGAAGAACATGAACTTGTGTTAGAGTAGCTGAGGCTTATGAGGTGGGTAAACTGCCACTTTTCGTAGTGAACATTGTGTTCTAAATTCAACTCAAATATATTGTTACGTATAATAATAATCACACCTAGCTAAAATTACATGAGTTACTTTATTCGATTTTATTGGAGTGAAAAAAACTAAAGCAAACAATATATTACTTATTGCATATATATATGTGTGTGTGTATATATATATATATATATTATTTAGTCTAACACACAAGTGAGATCCTTATTCAACTAAAATATACAGTTGCATAACTTGTCAACCTCATGCAATAATTAGATGCAAGAATAGAAAAATATCAACGAGGACGAATATAATCCTTCAAACAATCGGTTTCCATTCTTTTGGAGCAGAGTGGTAGTTATGAAAGCCATGAACATACCCTCCACAGGATGACATAATCCAACGCCTAAACGTTACATATAAAATAACATAATCTAAGAACATATCCTTTTTATGACATTAAAATAGTTAATATTAATATAATATAAAAGAGTTTGAAAATTACTCATCGAAGGTTAGGATTGCAGCGACGAGAGCTTCGATGCCTGGGAGTGAGGGCCGCTAGACAGGGGAGGGGGCGGCGATCGGCGAGGTGGGGGGCCTAGAGGCGAGGGCCGCTAGGCAAGGGAGGGGGCGGCGGGGCGGAGGGATGTAACTGCGGGGGCGGTGTCACGACCACCCTTCGCTAAGGATAGCGAAGTCGGAAAAACATGACTAAGGGAAGGATTAAAGAAGCGGGGATAGAAAAGGGGTTGAGGGAATATCGGTGGAAATGAAAGATACTTCAATGATATAGATAATTCATAGCATAGAATTCGGTTTTTAGAATTACCGGTAAGTTGAACCGAGTTTTAAAGAAGTCTAATAAAGATTCATAACAAGGAACATCAACATTTGCAGCGGAAATAGGATCTAATTAAAGTTTACATGTATGAGGACATGTAAACCCCTAAGAGTTCAAAATAGCAAAAGAGATCGACAAAGCCTTGTAGAGTACTCCCTCCCATCATTGCTCAGCCTGCACATTTAGAAATATATGCAAGGCTGAGTACAAAAGTACTCAGTAGACACTTGCCGAAAACGCATACTTACAAATATATTTGTCATGCCATGTTGAGTGAAACATAGGGATTTTGTCTTTAAAGCACCTACGTTCACTAAATCCTTTTTGTGAAACCTAAAGTTCGACAGCTGTCTAAGTTCTTTAGTAATCTACCATATCTGTATGTAATGTGTACCGGAAAGGTGGCCACCTTCCGCGGACACTTGACCGGTCAACCCCTTCGTCGACCCACAGTCATATTGTGTACACTAGTCCGAGCGGGGTTGCTTACCCACTGGAACAGGTATCATACAAAACATAAAACATTTTATGGCAGACAATACTTGAAATATCAATTTCGATTCAAAGCTTTTGAAAAGAAATAACATAAGTACGGATAAGCACACACATTTGATTTTGTATAAGAAAGCCTACCTAATGAGTTTTCCTTCTTCTAAAATTCGTCTTTCCCCGTCTTCGGACTCTTACACTCGTAGTAACTTTAATTACACGTTGAAGTGAGATACTCGAATTGAGTATTAAGTCTTATTCTAATTTGGGAGGAGGTATTATTTTTATTATTATAATTTCCTACTTAAAATATTTAAATCTCAAGATATTTCGTTAAGTCCTATAAGCTAATAATAGTCTTAACTAAATATCATCTTATCATAAAAGGATTTAGCTTAATAATGTTAATTTCATACATAACATAACCTATTGATTAAATATTCTGGGCCATCATTTATTTAAATCCTAAATTCAGGTTTAATTCACAATTTGGCCCATGACATTATTAATCTGTCGGCCCAGTAGAATAAATTCTAAATACATCCTTTAAACCCAACCCAACTCATTATAGTTCTCGGCCCAATCAAGATAATGAAAATAACCGGCCCGCATAATTAATTTCTTACCCCAACTCTCTTAATTCTCTAGCCCAATACCCAAATAAAATCAAGCCCACAAATTTTAATTAGTAAATAACATTAATCTTAAACTTAAACTTAGACTTAAACCTAACCTTAAGTCTAACTCTCACTTAACCGACACTTTTTAATTCCTCCCCTCCCATTTCTTTCCTTTCCCTCTCCAATCGCCCATCTCTCTCTGTCTTCTTTTTTTTTCTTTCTTTCTTTCTTTCACTTTCTTCTTCCTCGGTGACACTCTTTCTCTACGGGAGGAAGCTACAGAGCGGCCGTTGCTGAGCAGTCGTGAAGCAGCCGCGTGTTGCCATCGTTTCTCTTCGCCCAGCCTCACACTACTCACGGTAATCTTCCCTACTCTCTCTATTTCCATATTTCTTTTTTTGTTTATTAGCAATTCTTTTAATAAGAGTCATTTTCTTCTACAGCAATTTTCCTAATATTTTGATTCATAAATTTCTCTCTAATTGCATGTGTGAATTTCCCAACAATTTTGACTAAAAATTTATTCTTTGGCTAAAGTCCAGATTTTTTTTTTTATCATTTGGTTGGTTAAGTGTTATTGCGAAAATGGCTTAAATTTCTCAAGTCACAATCTGATTTTATTTTATTTATTTGTTGGCCGAGAACTGCCTCTTCGAGCATGTCACAGAGTTTCAGATTTTGGAAGGGGAGCTCCGAATCGGAGTAGCGCTGTGCTGTGATGGTTCGGTTTGAGGGTCTGAGCTAGTCTCCAAGTTAGGGTAATTTCATAACTTTTATTATGATTTTGTTATGATGTCATGAGTTGTGGTTGATATATGCTTGATGTTTTTAAAATGTGTTCTGATTTCTAAATATGATTAGATGGTTAGTTCATGTTCTTAGTGTTGTGATAGAAGCTTCTGCCTCATATTCATCTAATATGTTGAGGTTTTTACTTAAGTTTTTGGTCTTGTGTGTGTGTTGATTTGTGGCTGTTCTTGAAAGCTAAACTGTGATAAAATGCTTTATGGGTTAATGTTATTCTGCTTTCAAAATCTGATTAGAAAGATAGCTTGTTTTTTATAAGAATTTCTGTTAAGTTTCTCCTAATATGCTGAGGTGAAGTTCTGAAATAAGAGTACTAGAACCTTTAACCTATGTTGTGTAATCTGAAATGGTAAGATAGAAACAAGGCATAGCAAGGTTCCTGATTTTGAATAAGAGCTTCTAAGTTCAAGGTTAAGCCTCTAATGTTCTTCCTTGTTAGTGTATTTTTCTGGTTTCTTTTAATAGTACGAAGTGAAGATAAGGGAAGAGTTATGAACTAAAATTCTAAGAAAGTATTAACATAAGTATTGAATGCTAAAGCTTTAAATCTTTACCTCAAGCTTCAACTACTTCTCTTTGCTTTTGAACTCTCCTATCTTCTTCAACTTGCAGAATTATGTGAGTGGTTGTGGTGTAGTAATTGCTTAAGGAAGTAATCTATAATATAGTGTTAATATGTGAAGTAGTAGCTCCTAAAATCTGCCTTAATAGCTCTTGTTTTGCAGGGTATGGAGCATGGAGCTGCTTTGGAACTCTTCCCTTTCAATCAGCCGTTCCCTTCCTTTCCTTGAGCCTTGTGCTTAGTTTTGTAACACCCTAACTCTAATAATAAATAAATAAACTAGATCTTTTGTTAAAACCTTTAAATGCGGAAAACTATATAATAATTTTCTTTATATGTAACATGTACAACCCAAAAGGAAAATATTTGAATCAACCAACATATGCAAAACTTTCAATATACATATATATATATATATATATCATGATAACAGTCTTTCATGATGCATATGTCGTAATATATAATTCGACCAAAATCTGTAAGATAACGTTCCATAATATTTCCAAAGTAAGTACCGAGTATGCATGCATAAAACATAATGTACAAAAATTGATACGTCATTCGACCCACCACGCATCTCCGAATTCAAGTACCTGAAAATGTTTAAAGTGGGGCATGAGCATACATAAAAGTATACTCAATGTTGGATAGTATGCTAACATTGTCTAAGTTAATAAAACGGTAAGCACATATGGTACCATGACATAACATAACTGATTCGCACTGTGTATAATTAAGGACTGTGACGTCCTGAACACTATTTATGTGCTCCTGGCGACAAAATAAATATTGCGCAATAACTGAAGTGAGAGCAAAATGAGGCAGTTGTAAAACGGCCCTACTCATCACCAACTGATTTCATAATCACACATACGGCTAAACACATAATATTAAAATGGACAATAATAATCAACTGCATAACTGAATTAGATCACCACACCTTAACTTTGAACTGAAAATCGAGCAATTAAATATCAACACCGTCTTAGTCGTGCCGCACCTAGTCATCACATGATATTAAAAGTATAATTTATATTAGAATCTAACATTAAAGTATTAAACTTTAATATGTATTATTATTATTTACTCTTTAAGTCTTGATTAGATAAATTAAATTTATGATTTAATTATTACATTCTGAATCGATTATTTATCAATTATAAACACTAATGTGATCCATATTCTTATTAAAACATTCTTAATTTAATACATTGATTATATTATTAAACTAAATTTCTAAATATGATTTAAACTTTCTATTATTACTTAAACGTACACATTCATTAACTAAAACTAGGTGTGACATAAATTATTACTTATTAATTAACAATTTAATAGATTGAGCTCATTAGTGATTACCATAATTAAAATGATATCTAATTAACACAAAACATTACTAACCATTTTAAAACATAATTAAAATGATATCTAATTAACACAAAACATTACTAACCATTTTAAAAATTAAATAGCTGAGCCTCAACTAATCTAATAAAATGGCCTACCAACTAAAATTCCCAAAACTCCTACCCTTCACCTCTGCAACCACCTCTGCCTCCCTCAATCATTTATTTTCTTCTTCTTCTATCTATTCTTTCAAAATTTACAGAAGAAACCAACACCCCTAAATTCCCAACACCATCTTCTTCTTTTCCCCATTCTCACAGTAACAACACTCTTAATCTCCCTAACTCTCTTCTTTCTCTTATTTTCATCGGCAACCATGGCCTCCCTTATCCTCACTTCTCGGCGAACAACAACAACTCGGAGCCGCCGACGCCGTCGCCTCCTCCCTCTACATCCTCGCCTCTTGGATAACCACAACAACAACCATAGCCCTCAACTTCTCCCTCTACTTCACCGAACAACCCCAGTCCGGAGCCGCTGCCATAGTTCCTTCTCCGACCAAGATCGGTGCCACAATCGGACCCTTCTACCCCTCGTTAACAAACAGAACCCGACAACAACCAGCCTAGACTCGTCTTCACTCAGTAACTTGATTTGAATCATCCTAAACCCAGCCATCAGAATAAAGATTTGATTTTTATGATACAGAGAGAATTATTCATTCTAATTCTTTGTTTCCTCTAATTATTCAAATTCTCATATGTCAATTAGATACCTCTCTGAAATCTTATCTATGTGGTTTACATATGGGTTCATGCTTTATATTGAATTAAGAGATTTCTAAAATTGAAATAAACTCTTAAAGTAAAGAAAGAAAGGAATTTGGGAACTTACTATGCACGATGTTGGAGAGATTTTTCTTAGAAAAGAACAAGTTCTCTACTGTAGGCAAAATGAAGATAGAAGGATGAAGAATATGAGGGTTGTATATGTATAGTTTTAATGCATACAGAAGATTCTATCTTAGTCGGTTAAAAGTGGCGTGTAATTTCATCTCTCCCACTATGTTTCATAGTTATCTAAAATAGGATAACTTTTGCTAAAAATATTGTCTCTAATAAGAATATTTTCTAGTTGGGGCTAACTCTTAAAATGGACTATATATATAATTGTACCTATTACATCTCTATTATAAAGCTCAACTAAAAATTACACCTTATTCAACCATCTAATTTAAGTATAATAATATGGATATAATAACACTTAGTTAAATAAATGGTGTGTAAAATAAATATCAAATTCCAATTCAACAATATGAGATTAATACTAAAGTCTTTAACTAAATTTTATTCATATATCTATTAAATTAAGGGCGCGACCTCGACTAAAATAAAAATAAGTTCGAAATAAAATAATTAAATATCATGAGTAAAATTCTTATAAAATCACATAACATATTTAAATAATTTATTGGATTCGGGTTGTTACAAGTTTGCTTTTAGTTTTTCTCAAATCCTGATTTGTACTTATTAAATCTTGTTTGTACTATTAAATCCTTTTTTTCATAGAGGAGAAGGGTGTTGGCAGTAGACACCATACCTTCCTTTTTGTGATTTCTTTCTGTACATGTACCAAATGTCTTGCTCTATGTACTTCTAAGTATTTAACTATTTATTAAATTCTTTTTAGTTTATTAAGAAATGTTCCTATTTGTAACTATTGTTTGAATGGGCATCATCCCATTCCTTTTCTTCACTTCTGCCGCCAGTAGTGTAGTGGTTAGTGTAGGCTTTTTTTTTTTTTATTATTATTTTTGTTTCATTATGATTTTTATTCACTTAATCATCCCTTTTAAATCTTCCGGATGGTATATATATATATATATATACATGCTATCCTACACTTATACTTTTACTAGAATTACCTTAAGGTTTTAAGATAGTAACAATGAAATCCCATCTAGAATAATTAAAAGATAGGGTTTATTTAATACTACTTGGTAAAGACCAAACCTCATACTAAATCTCATTTGGATTTAAATTGAAACTAGTTCAAATTAGATAGTGTGGAAATAACCATTTTCAATTTGCCAATTGATTTCCTATTAACAAACGAAAATCAATTACTCACAAATATATGATGCGAGATAATTATTACAAATAAGCGGGGTATTACAGGCGGAGCCGTGTAGGGGAGTAACGCACAACGGGAAATTAATTCAATGAATAGTAAGTGTATAAGTGTTGTAGTAGATTTAAAATATAATAATTAAAAATTGAAATATAAAAATAAAAGTTTAATTTAAGATATATTAAATATATTATTAAAGAAAAATATAAAAATATGATTATTATATGGGTAGATGAGTATTTTGCGGGTAATTTTCGCTGGTATATGAGTTTCGTGGGTATGAATAGTAACTATCCTTACTCATACCCGCGAACTAAAAGGATATTAAATCATACCCACGAACCTACCCGTGGATATCAAATACCTCTCAAATCCGCTCCTATTAAGGTTAGGTACCGGCGGGTATCGGGTACCCACGGCTAAACTTTCATTCATATTTTTGATAAACTCTGACGATTTATCGCCCACACGATATTCAGATTGTAGGTGATGGTAATAGGCCAGAAGTCCCGAAGGTCAAATTTCGTACGAGTTTCCGGAGCGAATTATTGTTCGTAGTTGACGATTCAAATTGCATCTCCTCAAGCGGCGACCAAGAATTAGGAGAATGTATAAATTCCGCATTATATTTTCTATATTTCATGTGGTATATTTATTTATTACATGTCACAGCCCAATTTCTTAACCCTTTCTTAGTCAAGAGATTAGGCCATGACTTAAGTAATTTGGAAGAAACTCTAACAACTTATGTTTGGTTGCAAAGAAACTCAAATTTACTCTCGCGAAAAACAGGGCAGGGCGGACACCTCGGCTTCGAAAGCCCATAACTTTCTCGTTTGAACTCCGATTTAAGAACCGAAAGAACCGTTGGAAAGGTATCGAAAAGATCTTTGAAATGATACCAAATTCAGAAAATTCGGACTGGTAAAACTCACGGAAATGAGGGTTCAACTGACTGCCCTGTTTCTAGCAAAAACAAAGTTTGCACAATTTTTGAATTTGGAGTTTCAACACATCTAAATACCAATTCAAGCAACCAAGAGATAGAGATAAAACATGATAACTCATAAAGAAAAGTGCTACCATGGATATCAAGGGCTAAACCGATACGAAGGTATCAAACGTTCAAATGACATCAAAACATAGATTCGCAACGGAAGAAGTAGTTGAGCTACATGTATGACGACACATAACTCAACTTACAAAATAGCTCATATCATTCAACACAACAATCTATAGTTCACTGACAGTTCATATGACATAAACAGCTACAGTGTTCAAATCCATCGCCATCTCCAGCTCAACCTGCACGTTAAGAAAACATGCAGGGCGTGAGTACATAAAGCACTCAGTGGACACATGCCAAAACATTTAAATCTTGCTCATAGAGCCATATCATTGACTTGCCATAATCTTTCTTTTCTGAAAATAATGTAACTGAATATGCATAAAATGTGTCTGCAGACATAAATCTGAAATCTGAAATACCATATCTACGCACTTCTTGTGTTGAAAGGTAGGCCTCCCCTTCAACACTATGACCGGCCGATCCGCTCACCGGCTCACGGTCACATATGTGTACACAAACCCTTACCGGCAGCTCGTCCGGCATAGGGCCGATATCGTAATTCTCTCGTAGATAGGCAATATGCAATCATGCTTAAAACATAGGCAAGTCAACTTCTTAACATAAAAACATAAAGCATAAACAAATCTTTAGCACGTGCATAGCTTTTGGTTAGAAAGCCCACCTGGACGGTTTATTCTAGCTAAACTGAGGCTTCTTCTCTTTCTTTCTTTTCTTCTTTCGCTTTCTCAACTGAACCTTACATTAATTAAAACATGTAAGTTAAGAAATCTTTCTCTTCTCTATGAAATCATCATTTCATAATCTCATTCTTCTTCTTATATTTTACTTAACTATCCTTTCGTATTCTTATAATCTATTCGGCTATTGCATCCTTCTATTCTAGCATCTCATTATCATTTATCTCATCTATATCATTACTTCACTTCTTTACTTACTAAACTAACAATTTCCAATTTCTACATACTTGGCTAATTCTTATCTTATAACTTCACATTAGCCACCATATTCATTCTTTATCTTAATTACTTCATCACATCTAACAAATATAATCTCTATATACAAGTTTCAACTATGCCCTTCTTCTTGAGAATTTAACATCTTAATGTAAGATGGAGTTTATCTTTAGTTTCTTGATTCAACTATGCCTAACATAGCTCAATGATCTCTAATGAATCATCCCTTAAGCCAAATAGCATTAACATAGACTTAAACTTATAAACTCCATAATCAACTTAATTTTGAAAATTCATTTCCAATGCTTGGAAAATTCTAAATAAATTAATCTAAGCATTATTCATACCATTGAACTCAAATATGATCTCAATTTAAACAAATAAAATCAAAATCTTATAGAACAAATAAGCTCCATTTTCGGTCATCATGAAGAAATTTAGAAAATTAGATTTTTGATCTAATTTCTTGCTCTAATCATGTTTATTGATATTTAATAATACTTATCCATGCTTAATTCAAGCAAATTCATCCAAATTCCTATAAATTAAAATTAGGGTTTATGTAGGAAATTAGGGGAAATTTAATTATTCATCATCTCTAACAATTCTTTGCATAATCTTACTTAAAACATGATGTTCTATCTATTTACTACAACATATATGAAAATCAAAGCCTTATACTACAAGCTATGGAACATAAGATTATCATGGATGAAAAGAGAAATTTTTCATCAATTTTACAAGCTAAAGATGTAGGGATGATGATTAATTACCTTAAGATGATCTTTTTCTTGAAAATTGGATGGAAATCTAGCTTAAAAATCTTAATATTTGGAGAAGAAGATTTGGCTATGGTGGTAAGGTATTGGACGGAAATTGGGGTGTCTAGGAGGTAGATGATAATGAATAGTAAAGAGATAAACATACTTATATGATAATTATGAGATTTTCCAATTAAATAATTAATTAATTTCATACTTATCCAATTTCTAGAACCTTCTAGAACGTCCCGACTCCTTGTTTTTCGAGCTTCAAGATTTTAATACTGAATTACTCGTCTCGACACGAGAAGTTCACTGGTTCAGACCGTTCGTGATTCTGAGTTCGTATGAACAACTTATTCGAGTTTTAATATACCGAATAAATCTAATTAAATAAATTCTTTCTAAAATAATATTTTCTAATAAAATCTTCATAATAATCTCTTCTATATATATCATAAAATCGGGCATAAATTATAGGTATTACTGCAGCTGTTAGATTCTCAATCTGAATTTTAACCGAAATCTTATTTAATTATTGCCGAAATTGCAATAATAAATTTTTATTCTATATTTTATCTGTTTTCTAGCTTAATGGAATTTCTAATTCCATTTTTCTATATTATCTAATAGATAAAAATTTTCTCTTCTGAGGGGTATGATTCGTCTGAATTTATTCTATCTCAACCCCTTTCTTTTATCGTTAATATGGAATTAATAAATTCCATTTTCTTTCTTAGCAAAATAATCATAATTCTTTCTTCTAAATCATATAATAAATCCCTCAAACTCTTCTTAATCTCATAAGTATATTCTCTTAAGGATGCAAAGCCTTTTTAATTCCACGATTAGCAATTAAGTACTAATTAAAATTTTGAGGGTATTACATTACACCTGTAGATCATGCATAATCGTGAGCCCCTCATTCGGGTTCCATCAGAAAAATCAACATGTAAAGGACAAATGAAGTTTACGATCTGTATATTAGACTAATTAAGTAGTCATTAATATGTAGATAACATATCACTTACGATCTGTACTAAATGAACACTTGCAAGAAACTAGACTAAGTTTTCTTCATGACATGAAAGCCCAAATCGAGAAGATGATTTGTACATTCACATATCAAGAAGGACGATATGTACGTTAGGTCCAAACTAAGACTTATACTAATGCGAAAGAAAAGCTCTTGGTTTGCCTAAATAGACTGTCTACTTATATGTTCCTAGGTGTCACACCATCATCGTTCTCACATACCATTTTTGATATTGAAATTCAGATCTGCGAAAGGACGATATCAAACATGGCATAAAGGACACATTAATGACTAAGAGTACAAAATGACTAACAGTTAGTTTCTCCACCATTGACTAGTATTCAAAATGTTGGGTCTATAAATGCTCCATGTCATCTTCCAAAGTTCTTAAAGGAAATTCACAAGCTTGAACTCTACAGAAATCTTTACTCGCCATTGACGAACGAAGCGCTCGAACATTAAATAATTTCTCAAGATCTTCAATCTTAGAGATTTCTAAATACAATGAAGTTTGTTATTAGCTTACATATTTCATATACTTAAGCTTAAAACATCTTATAACTTAGTATGCTCAAATACTCTTTGTATACTAGTAGTTCTAGTTTTTCTTCCATAGCCTAGTTTTAAGCTATGAGAAGGAAGAAATCTTACTTCAGTTTTCTATTGTAAGCTGTAAGGGTCACGACTAGAGCTGGCAAAAATGGCCCGAACCCATAGGCCCGCCCAAAAGCCCGGGGTTTGGGCGGGTTTGGGTTTTGGAAAAGGAGGCCCGAAAAAAAATGGGCCTAAAAGGCCCAGCCCAAAATAGCCTTAAGCCCGATGGGCTTTGGGCTAAAAAGCCCGGGATTTTCAGGCTAAAAAGCCTGCCCGATAATATAGGATAAAATACTATTTTTGCAATTTTTATTTAATTTAAATATCATTCTAATATTTATATTTTTTATAACTTTGATAGAAAATGAATAAAAGACTTTTAAAGTTTTAATTTATTTTAGGATTGTTATATAATTTAAATTATGATCTTGGGATTTTTATATTTTATATTTTTTAATTATTTATTCATAATTTTATTAATATTTAAAGATATTAATTGTATAGTTTAATTTTACGTTGTAAATATCAATTTTATTTTAAAAAAAATCTTTTTATTTTAAATAAATTGACTTTGGGCCCGCCCAGGAAAAAGCCCGCCCGCCCGGGGTTGGGTTGGGCCTTACATTTTGAAGCCCGGAAATATTTGGGCAGGCCTCATAATTTTTGAAAGCCCGATGGGCCGGGCGGGCCCGATCCGCTACTTTTGCCACCTCTAGTCACGACCCATTAAATTGTGCACGAGATCTTGTCTAGTTCTTAACTTCATGACTCATGATTAGGGGTGAGAATCAGGACGGAACCGAGAGTTCTGGTCCCGAAAAATGCCAAATTTTTTGTCTCAATTTTGGTCCCGATTGGGATTTCGGGACTCCTAAATCCCGAAATTGAAAATTTTTAAGCCCTAGTCCCGGTCCCAAAAATTAAAGTCCCGATTAGTCCCGAATGGTCCCGAAATCCCAAAACAGACCAAAATTTCCTGATCGAGACCAAATATCCCAAATTTAAAAAATTAATTTTGGGAAATCGGGAGTCCCGATCGGGATTTGAGACTCCCGAGTCACGAAAATTTACAATTCCTCAGTCCCTCCCAGTCCCGATCCCGAAAAATTCAGGACTCTGGACAGGATTGGGAAAGTCTCGAGTCCCGGTCCCAAATTCTCACTTCTACTCATGATTGGTACTCAGCCAGTCTGAAGAAGAGATAATTCGGGTTTAGTGGATTATCAATCGTTTGATTGATCGTGAACGTATGAGGTTTCCTTAAACACGTAAAATTGTGTGAGATGTTTAATATCTTTATTTTCGCTTCCTTGTATTTCTGATTATTCATCTCATACTTAACTTTCATAATCTTCATTAATATTGTCCTAAAGAACACTTAAACTAAACTAAACAATGTTTTCACTCTAAGAGCAATACAGATTAACCATCACATTCTACATAAACTGTAATTTACAGATCATCTAATAAGTTCACAAATTACTAACAATATATTAAGTGTCTATCTGCTGATTGATCATCTATTTTCATATTTAAATATTTATTAAATCATACCAATTATCGCGTGCATTGCACGATCATGTAAAATTATAGTGTAAATTATAATAAAAGATATATAAAATATATACTCATTAATAGACTAGTTAATATGTGACTACTAATGAAGTTTTGTTTCATTCCCAATTACTAATATTTTGAAACTTGCAATAAAAATTATTGATTTGATTGGATTTTCATTAGGCATCGAAATATAATCATAAACTAATATATCTTTAAATAAGTTAATAAAAATGATACTTAAATATGAAATAATATTATATATGTTTATATACGAATTAGGTTCATATGAGAAGAAATTATATGTGAGAAATGTAAATAAATCTTGACCATCAATCTATCTAGCTTCAATGATTGAGATTGATTAAATTTAATTTCAATATTTTTCTTTATTTTAGGAATGTAGAAGTTAATTTGTAGAGAATATCAATATCATTGATTTAGTAAAATTGATGGTTTATATATTTTTTCATTTCTCACATAAAGATTCTTTATTATATGATCCAACACACACACACACACATATATATATTGTAATACCCCGTACTTTAATTCGAAAGAATTACCGAAATTTAATATTGATTAGGGTATCATATCCGTAGGGTTTTAATTTTCCGTTGGTGAGTTTCAAATACGAAAAATTAATTAATCAATGAATTTGACACTAATTATAATTATTTTGGAATGATGAAATATTCAAGTAACAAATTGATTATTATTATTATTATTATTATTACATGCTATTAACATTGATATGATACATCTCCCATTTATTTATTAACAATCCAATTGAGTTAAGAAAATCTTAATGGATAATATAGAAAGCCCAATAAAGTTTAAAAGCATCATTTATGCTATTAAGATTCCAAGTATGCACAAATAGCCCAATAAAAAAAAATTATATTACAATTAATAATACATCATATAAAGATTTTAACATTTAAATTAAAGATAAAAAAAAATGAATAAAGGAATGTAGGAGCAGCCCATGCCACACACCACTTTTGATTTCCTACCAACTTCAAGCTTTCTCCACCACTCCTAAGGATGCATCGACATCACCATGTTTCAATCCATATACAACCTTTCATAAATATCTAAACCATTGTCGTGAGTGCTGCAAAGAGAGAACAAGGGAAAGATAGAGAGGGAGCAGGAGAAGGGTAGACAACCAAAAATCAAACCATTCATCTTCTATCTTCATTCCAACTTCAAGTAGGTTTCTTTAAGTGAGTTTCACCTATTACATTGAATTAATTCAGCATGCTTTTACTCTTTCATTTCTATTTTACAACATGGAATCTAGCTAACTATGTTTAGACCTTGAACCATAAGAATGCATCACAGTTAGAGTTCTTTACTACTTCTGCCTAAATCTTAGAACATAGATTATAACATGCTTTCTCTCAAAATGAAAATAGAGCCTTTACTGCAACTTCACAAGGGATTAAATATGTTTCACATGATAACTCTTCTTAAAGAAAGAAAAAAAAAAGAGAAGAAACCTAATAATTATGAAAGAAGTAACCAAAATCTCCATCCAATAATTTGTAATGAGAATTCTTTAACCAAAGAATCAAGAGTGAACCTTCTTCAACAATCAACCCCCAAACCAAAACATAGAACTAAAAAATTTATCTTCTTTAAAACAATGGGAAGAAGAAGAAATCACCTGTTTTCCACCGAAGACAACTCGGCCGTGGAGAAAAGGCTAGAGACGAGGCAGCGACGCGTAGGAAGCAAAGCCGGTGCAGCAGCGACGATGTTGAGCACGGCGTTGCTGTGGGCGACTAGCTCGCCGGAACCACCATGAGCGGGAGAGAAAAGGAACAAGGTAGAAGACGACTCAAAATTTGGGGATTCTTCCCCTAAATCCTTTTTCTTTATTCAATTTGAGACGAATGGAGTTGAACCCCTTTGATTCCGACAAAGAAAGGGGATGTGTTTTGAGCAAATTGTTTTAGGCAATATGTTTTAACCGTTTTTGGTCTCGTTTCTCTCATATTTTAGATTTGTATTGTTTATTATTGTCGATCGAGTTGCTACTTTGGTTTTCTATATGTTACAATGTAGGTAAAGATCGCCATAAAAGAGTTAACGAGGCTCGAGAAAGAAATGAGACCAAAAGACGATGAAAAGAAGAAAAATCGCACTTTGGACCGAGCATGGGGGTAGAGAGCTCTACCCTCGTAGCGAGCGCTAGCTCAGAACGGACATAGAGCAGGGGTAGCGACCGCTACCACCCTAGCGGCTGCTACCCCTCTGCAACCAAGCCATGGACAGAGAAGGGGCCTAGCGCTCGCTAGCCCCCTGTTTCGACCATTCTTGCAGCGAGCCTAGGTAACGCTCGCTACCCCCCAGCGGGCGCTACCCAGGCGGAATTTTTCTAGCCTATTTAAACTCTTCACTCGCGCGATTGTTTGGTTCGGCTTCGCTTCTTAATTTTTCTAGGGTTTAGACCACGAGAGAAAACACTATTAATCTAGATTTTCCATTCCGTTGTTCATTTTTCCAATTTCGTTGTGGATTCATTCGTGATTCAAACCCGGTATTCTTTAATGCATTATTTTCCTTTTCAATTCATGAGTTCTTTTACTGCTTTCTTGATTGCTTTTCAATTCGTGAGTTCTTTTAAACGTTTAATTTCTTTTGAACGAAACTAAGGATTTCAGAGAAAACCTTAAAGCTTCGTTGTGTTTTAGTAGAACAGATATGAAACTCTAAAGCCTATAAAATCATTATGTCTCGAGTCAATGGAGATATTCTAAGAACTCAAATGATTCTAAATGTAACTCATTACCTTAAGGTCCATCGAGGGGGTGACAGCTAAGGAACGAGAAGGAGAACCAGGCTTGTCAACCAATACTGGTGTCTCAGGTGGGTTTACTACAAACTATACTTTTGCTGTATTAAAGCATGTTCAAAGAAAATGTGAAATGATTGACGTACATAAAAATATTTGTGTTTTGTGTGTAATTCATATCTGTGTTGAACCATGTTTGCGAATTGGTCAACTTACGAATAACGATCGGATCTTGAGTCATGTGTTGGTCAAGGTTAGTGTACACATGGGGACTGTGATCGTGAGTCATTACAGACCGATCCACATAGGACTGCGTGTCAGTATTGACCGATCCGGTGGAACCCAAATATTAATGTATGGGGAAGCGGTAACATTGCTCACCAACGTTATTGCTATTGTTTATGTCTGGGGGAGCGGAAACATTGCTCACCAGCATCGGTTACAGATATGGATGAGACACATGGAAAAGTGAGTGATCACTCCAACTTTTGGGTTAAAATCAAATGAATATTTAGTATTCGCAGGTTATTTCAAAATACTTGTGTTATACAGTGATGATGCATGATCAATAACTGTTTATTTTCGACATAACCCACAGAGTACATCAAGTACTCAGCCCTGCTTGTATTTTCATAAACTCGCAGGTTGAGCACGGGCGATGGTTGAAGTGCTGAGTAGACGTTGTTTTTTTTGTTATGTAGTAAGAGGTTAATACATATCTTCATATGTGTATTAATGGCTTTTGTATTCCGCTGCAAACTTTTATTGTTTTCCCTAAATGGTCTGGATTGTAAATCTAGAACCTTTCTGACATATTTCGGTACTTGAATTCTGTATTCCATACTTTGAACCTTTTGGAACTTCTATCAGTATGCTGTTCTATTATAGCCTCTAAGCTATTGACTCCTACTCGTAGCTATTTCTGGAATATTGTAATCAATTATATTTCAAATTTCAGGGTTGTTTGTAAATTTATCCTTCTTAATCGTTTCTTTAATTCACCACCAAGTCGCACTCCATGGATTCGTTCCTCGGGGAAATGGGGTTGTGACAGAGTGGTATCAGAGATATTGGTTTTCTTCGCTCTTACTACTAAAGATTTATTATAGGAATGTCACAGGGTGATATTCTAACAACTTATTTGTTCCGAGTTGTTGTTTCTTCGTGTATAGTCTAGTTTGAGTCACTAGACTAAGTTAAAATTTGACAGCAACTCTCCGCACGACACCATACCAAGCTCAACATTTGAATGAGGTATGAGATTTTCAGAAAAGTTTAATCTGTTTGATATATTCAAATTCGTGATTTGCAAAAGCATGTGAAATGATGTTTATTATGACATGATTATAATGATTTTCATGTGCATAAAGAGAACTTAGAAAATTTTAGGGACTTCACTTGCCCTATTGTTGAGAACTAAGAAGAGAACAAGAACTTAGAATTTCTTTAGATTCTCACTTATCTCTGAAGAAGTTGCGATCAAGAACCAAATTGGTTCATATGTCATGATTAATGACAAGTCGACTCAAGAAGGATATATTGAAGATCAAAAGAACAAGAGGCGAAGAGAATTTCGAGCATGACAGAACAAGCTAGAGAATGATCAGGTGTAGAATAAAAGAGTTGCGAATCAAATACCAATAATTTCTTATGTATATAAATTAGCATCGTTTCCAAGGCACGACGAATACAGTGGTGCCTTGTCACGGAATTTTCTTGATACCTTTGTATCAAATTAAGGGTCAACCCTTAATACAGTTAGACTCTGGTTGTTGACGCTAAACTCCAAAAATAATAATAACATATATTTCTTACCAAAGTATCTTGAGTAATTTTCCCAATTTCAAAACGTGTTATGCTAACACAAAATACTGTTTGAAATTTTCCAACTGAGAATCATAATGAATCATATTTTAATCAAATAAGTAAAAATACCATTTCATCGAACCACATATAAATGATTCTTATGATCGATTTAGTACAACGTATAGAAGAATTTTAGAAGTCTAAGCCTATAGAGCTTTAAGAATTTCATTGTAGAAAAGAATTTTAGTATCCTATGCCTATTGAGCTTTCAGAATTTATTTCTATAGAGGAACTTCAATGATTCTACCATAATGTATTTCACTTCTCGATACAATTTTGTTACGGTTTCATTTTATTATTGTAGATGGTAATATTTGTGAATATAGTGCGGAAGAGTACTATTAGCCTGCAGACTCGCCGATTGAAGGTTTTTCGTGCATGTAGGATGTCAGAGGGGGAGGATCTCAGGGAGTTCTTAGCTCGATACACGAGACTTTGACGTGAGGCATGCCCACGAGTGACTCATCGTGAGGATATCCTCACACTGCTTGAGGTGCTGCCAGAGCAATGCAGGACTGGGCTAGGGAGTCCCACTATTTGTACTTGTATCATCTGAGTGATTCCCATGAGCTGGTGGGAGATGTACTAGAGTTTATACTTCTGATTAGCCGTCAGTTCACCTTGCACCACGTGCCGCCTCCAGAACCACATTTCGCTATCCAGCGGTACCAGACTCGCGCTCACGGACCCACAGAGACAACGTACCCACTTCCTCCATCTATCGACCTTGATTCTCCGCGAGGTAAGCGGAAGAGGCCGATGTTTGAGATACTTGCGCCTACCAGTGACCAGCGATGCCGGGGTGCTAGTACCATGGTCATTGGAGAGAGCTCTCGCACTGCACAATCTAGGGATCAGGAGGTTCCATGTCTTCCGATGTCACCAGGGGGGTGATTAGGCCACTAGAGCCTGTGGTCGTGAGCGACTTTCGTCACCTGGTCGATTGAGAGCATTACAAGGACGACCTCAACAACAACCCTCACCAAGACAAAATCAAAATGCTCAGGCGTTTACACTAAACCCAAAACTGCAAGATAAGAGCAATGAGAATTTGGCAGGTATGGCCAAACTACTTGACATACCTGTTATTATTCTTTTTGATACGGGAGCATCCCACTCTTTTATTTCTAATGCATGTTCGGACACGATAGGATTAATACCAGAACGAAATAGGCATGAAATGAAAGTAGGGACACCTACTGGAGGATTTATTACTACCACCCATGCTTGCTCTAACACAGAAATAGATTTAGGGACTTTTAAGATCACAGCGAACAACTTAAATCTTATGCCAATGTGGGATACGGATATAATTCTAGGAATGGATTGACTAGCCGAAAACTATGCCACAATTAAGATGGGGAAATTGACTCCCGTCATCTCTGCCTTAGAAGCTAAAAGGTTGATGAAGATGGAGAATAACCATGCTTTTCTCGTTTATCTAAATGGCGAACCTAGAATCGAAAGAAAGATTAGGGACGTGTCGATTGTATGAGATTTTCAAGATGTATTTCTGGAGGAACTACTAGGACTACCGTCAGATAGACAAGTGGAGTTTACCATCGACTTGGAACCGGGATCAGCACCAATGTCGAAAGCACCATACAGGATGGCACCCAAGGAATTACAAGAACTGAAGATTCAACTTCAAGAGTTTTTAGACATAGGTTTTGTCAGACCTAGCATGTCACCTTGGGGAGCACCAGTCCATTCAACTTAAAATCAGACAAGAATATATACCCAAGACAGCATTCCGAATCAGATATGGTCATTATGAATTCATAGCAATGCCATTCCGATTAACAAATGCTCCAGCAGTATTCATGGATCTCTTGAATCGAGTGTTCCATCCATACTTAGACAAATTTGTTCTAGTATTCATAGATGATATTCTCATCTATTCGAAAGATGAACAAGAGCATGAAGAACACCTGCAGAATGTTTTGGAAACTTTACATGCAAAGAAATTGTTTGCCAAATTCAGTAAGTGTGAATTTTGGCTCGAGGAAGTGATGTTCCTAGGACACATTGTGTCAGCAGAAGGAATCAAAGTGGATCCAGCAAAAGTGGAAGCAATGCATGATTGGAGGTCACCACGAAATCCTAATGAACTAAGGAGTTTCTTAGGATTGGCCAGTTATTACAGAAGGTTCATTGAAGGATTTTCCAAGATTGCTAGACCAATGACGCAATTGCTTAGAAGGGGAATCAAATATATATGGACTGAGGAATGTGAAACAAGTTTTCAGGAACTTAAGCAGAAGTTTACCACGGCACCAGTCTTGGCAGTACCGGAACCAAATAAGGGGTACGTAGTGTACACTGATGCTTCAAAGATTGGACTAGGTTGTGTATTTATGCAAGAAGGAAATGTGATAGCCTATGCATCTCGACAACTTAGACCCCACAAACTCAATTACCCCACACATGACTTGGAATTAGCAGCAGTTGTGCATGCTTTGAAGATTTGGAGACACCACCTCTATGGAGTTAGGTGTGAGATCACAGATCACAAAAGTTTGAAATACTTTTTCGAGCAAAAAGATCTCAATATGAGACAAAGAAGGTGACTTGAATTAGTAAAGGATTACGACTGTGGTATAAATTACCATCCGAGAAAGGCCAATGTAGTAGCTGATGCCCTTAGTCGTAAGAATCATCCGAGTTTAGGTTATCTTCTCACTCAAGAGGAGAAACTCATTCAAGAGTTTGGTAGGATGAATCTAGAGATAATTCATCCACCCCAGACAATTGTAGGTTGTGTTGCTACGCTTGTAGCATTATCAGATCTAAGAGAGAGGATAGTGAATTCTCAAAGAGGAGACAAGACCTTGGAGAAGCTTCATCTCAAGATTAGATCAGATAATCCAAGGGGTTATCACGAAGCTTCAGACAATGTTGTTTTGTTTGAAGGAAGATTGTGTGTTTCCAATGATGAAAAATTGAGGAATGAAATCTTGAGTGAAGCTCATGATACTCCCTATACAACCCATCCAGGGAGCACCAATATGTATCAAGATCTGAAACGAAAATTTTGGTGGGACGGATTGAAAAGAGATGTAGCTTCATTTGTTGAGCGATGTCTGTCATGCCAACAAGTAAAAGCTTTACACCAGAGACCGTACGAAAGTTACAACCATTAGAAATTCCAGAATGGAAATGGGAACACATAACAATGGATTTTGTGACAGCTTTACCAAAATCGAAAAGAGGGAACACTGTTTCGTGCAAATATAACCTTAAGTACGTGGCGTTGTTTAGACCAGACCCACTGTCCGATAAAGGGATTCAGTAACGGGCACGAGAAATATTTCCAGCCGATATACTTAAAGGAATGTGTCGTGCTTAATGAACTATACTACTCGCAATTTGGACGAGATCATTGTTATTAGTGTGATTAAGCATAACCCAAGTCGTATTCTCAAGGAAGGCTAAAAAGGGCTTCATTCACGTTGAAGAACAGGAAAGCAGTTAAAGAATGGGGTTTTGATTTTTTAACTACTCTAATTAATTAACTAGGTAAGAAGGATTAAAGGAATATAAATGCGAACTATCTAGGCAAGAATGAAGAAAGCAATTAAATTCTAAATCTAAGAACGAAGAATTAAGGAGACTGAATCTAAACATGCCTTGATTTGATTGAATAACATGATTGAAAGATTTAAATTACTGAATTGAAAAT
>JAPKLX010000040.1:360126-460065 GCA_026898415.1 Leonotis leonurus
ATAATTTTAATATAACTAAAATATAATTTCTTTTAAATTATTTATAGTAAAATATATTAAATTAATATATCATTATATATTCATAAAAATGATATTTTAATATAAAATAATAATATAATTACTGTACATGAAAATAGAAAAATTAACATAAATAAAAATATGAATATATTAATGTTATTTATAATTAATATAATTTTTAATTTAAAATATTTTGAGAATTTATAAAAATATAAATAGAGTCACAATCATAGTCATACCAATAATATAGTGATAAAAAGCATGAAATGATTAATAAACTTTATTAGTAGTATATTTGACAGAAATCAAGTTAATAGATCGAAATCAATTTCTCCGCCGCACCTGAAGATTTCTCCGACGTCAGGGTTTCAACTCCGATTCCTTACTTTCGCCCGCTGAGATTCGTTGATTGCGAATTCAAGCACCACGGTGCACTTGCGCGCCTGGAGCTCTTTTTTCAATCATCACCATCTCCTTTTTATCCCCTCAAACATCTGCATTCAAATTTACAGAAGCGGAGTTATTGAATAATAAAAAGGGACAAAACAAATAGGAAATAAGAGGATATGGGAGAGGTGTTGGCATGGCTGCTCTTCTTCTTCATGCTCATTGCTCTACTCGTTATGATCGTTTTCCAGGTTATTAATTAGAATAAATTTTTTGGGGTCTGTTTTTGTTAAAGTGATGCATAATGTTGAGGATTGAGGAAAGATTCGTGCCTTATTTGATTTTGTGGATTATTCAATGTTTACTTTATTATGGGATTTAGGAAAACGAGTGTTATTTTGATCTGAAGTTTGATTCAATTATTCTTCAAAAGTTGAGTGTTTTACACGACCTGCTATGTAAATTCTTCAATCATCTTGTGTTTTGGTGGAATCTGCTTAGTAATTGTCTTTCTGTTATTTCTTAGTTCCTTTCTATCTCCATACTCTATATTGGTGAAAAAGTTACCTTTTTTAATTTATATTGAAATTAAACATAACAAGTTTCAAGCATCGACATTTGTGTAATATGCTCAAATTTTTTATTAAAGCACAGTTGATAATATTAATCTAGTTTAATATAGTGTAGAAAGATTATTTCTTTGATTTTGTGGATAGTTGGATGTTTATTATATTCAGATAGTAGGATTGGGGTGATATTTTGAAATTGAATTTTGATAAATTCTAGAAAAACTTGGGTTTGTTTGTGTTGAGGACTGTTTAACTTGATGTTAAGCCTCTGTTAATAATTCGGCAAATGTTGTGTTTTTACACGATGTGCTATGTAATTCTAATCATTTTGTGATTTGGAGGAATCTACTTAGTTATTGTCGTTATGTTATTCTTAATTCCTTTGATCCTTTCTATATCAATATTGTGTTCCTTTCGTATGATAAAAAGATTAGCCTTTAGTTTAGTCGAATAAAGTCTAAACAAGTTGCAAGTATCAATACTTGAATATTAGGCTCATAACATTGATTAAAGTTCTTATAGCATTTACACTCTGATGGTAAGCTACTAAGCTGTACAAATTGTGATATATCACAATTATTGGGTAATGTTGTACAAAAATTCGGGCTTTGTTTGATTTTTTGGATAATTGGTTGGTTATTTGATTCAGCGATGTAGGTTTGGAGTGATATAATGTTGATAAATTCTGTAAACTCTTGAGGTCGTTCTTCACATCTTGTGTTGAGGACTAAGGAGCTTGATGTGCTAAACTTAAAGTTGAGTTTTTTAATGACAAACCTGCTACGTTTTCCTTATCATATTGTTTTCTGAAGAAAATTTGTTTGTTTTCTGGATGAATACCTGCTATGTTATTCCTAAGCTTAGTTGTGTACATCTCAAGATTGTGTTCCTTTGGCATGGTAAAAGAAATCGAGTAGTGTATCCAAATAAAGTATACCACCTTCCTATTATCAATGCTTAATGATTTGCTTAGGAATATTGTTTCAAGTTGAAAGAATTGATTAAAGTACCTATGGCATTAACAATTTCATTAGTAAGCTATCCGAGAAAATAACCTAAAATGTTCCAAATTTAAAAAACTTTTATTTTTGTACCCTTTTCTTCTAAAATGTCAAGAGTTTGACTTTTCGGGATGGAAAATAGATAGTGGAGTTGGAGATATCAGAATATGGATGATCAGCTAAGTGAAAAAATCCACGTTGATATCTGGGATCTCTGGTTCTCCGCTTTGATTTTCAGATCCCAGAAAATCAGAACCGGGACATTTTAGAATCATTTGGAGTGGGTACTAAAATGAAACTTGTTAAACATTAGGACATTTTTGGGAATTTCAGCAACATTGGGATATTTTAAATACATCCCCTACCAATTGTTACATGATATCATGCTGTGATGAAGTGTTATTTACAGGGTTTCCCCTTATATGTAGCTATGTGGATATGCGATGAGGATCATGTATATGATTTAATCTTCAATGATGCTGTCTGAAAGAGATTATGATTTTAAATGTGATGAATTAAGGATTTTGTTAGGCATAATTTTATCAAATTGAACTGAATGTAGTACAATTACCAGAGACTCCAGAGTCTGGTTTTGGTTAAAGATATAAAATTTTGGTTCTTTAAGAATTAACGTGGACTGAAGACGATATTTGGGTTTTGAACATTCTGGATCGATAGCTCTTGCTTTGGATGGGAATGTATGACTGTGTCTGGTTTATATGTTTTATTCAGCTTTTGGATTCAGGTCCAGTAATGAACTAGATATTGCAAAGGTATTCAATCATATAAATGTGTAATTTGAAGTTTAATGCCAGATTTCGCACAAATATGTTACTTCATTAGCTTAGTGGTATTGCTCACCCTTGTATGTGTGAGTAGCCAGGTTCAAATCCAATGTAAAACCCAATCTGTGCAGCTCCATTTTGGGCTCTTCCATTTCAGCCAACAGATTTTTGGGATCTGCTCAGGCGGACCCATTTCACTTGCATGTGACTTTCTAGTCACTTCGGGGGAGTCAGATTGCTTGCACTTGAGCGCCTTAGACCTTATGCTCGCCCCCTTTAGCATCTACAGCAATTGCAAAATTAATTGGGACAGGATAGGAATTTTAATTTTTATTTTTTACTAAAAGAAATTCTTCTGTACATTTTGAGAATTGTATGAAGAGAAGAGTTACCCACTCGTGTTAGTTTTCCTTTAATCCACGTGTTGTTTTAGTGCTTTTAACTGAAGTTTGTTCATTGCATTGCAAAGTCTACAGTATATTTAACTCTTTTCCACATTTAATGCAGCTTATGTGCTTGGCAGATCTAGAGTTTGATTACATCAACCCTTATGACTCCGCCTATCGAATAAACAAAGTAGTTTTACCTGAGTTCATCACACAAGGAGTTCTGTGCTTCCTTTTCCTTGTCACGGGACATTGGTTTATGTCATTTCTCTGTGTTCCGTACCTGTACTACAATGTGAGACTGTAAGTTTCTGATGCTTCGACTTCACTCTTAAATTAAACATATCGCTGCGAAATTAGGTGATCAGCTTTTAATATTTTCAATAGTCCATGACATATGAAAATATTACTCATTTTTATTGGTTTATGTTTAGATTAATCATTTTTATTGGTATTACAGTATTACTAATTGCTGCAATGCTCACTTCTTTCATGATTGAATTTGAAGGCCCCTATGAAGTGGTGATTCATAGTAGAGAGATTAGAAAACCAGAAATGCATGGGTATTGTAATTTCCTAGCTTTCAAAAAAGGACTATCCAGAGGGATCAATCATAATAGCTAAACATTAGCATAATATAAACATAGATAAAAGATAACACCGGATAAACATTATTCTATTCACAAGTTAGAAAACTAATCTCGAGAAGAAATATCGTGAGGAACTTTATTTCTACCCAGAAAATCCACCAATACAACTATGCGAAAGGATTCAATCCTAATCCTAAGCTCAATAGTCAACCCTTAGTTTATTAATTATAAAGGACCCTCAACTGGCTCTAGCTTAAGATAAATTTAATTGAAAGATAACATCTTATATTAATAGAGAACAGATGATCACCGAAGAGCCAAATTATTTGGTAAACACAAATCCAACAAGCCAGACGATTCTTGACTATATGGAGTTATTTTTGAAATAGAATTCTTAAGATTAGATTAGATAATGTTGATATAGTTGAGATGGGGTATGAAGTGAATGTTTATTATTATTATTTATTTATGCAAATGTGATCAGGTACCATCAGAGACAGCACCTTGTAGATGTAACTGAGATCTTCAACTTGTTAAATTGGGAAAAGAAGGAGAGACTTTTCAAGCTTGGTTATATTATACTTCTTCTCTTCATGTGTTTGTTCTGGTAAGCAAATAATGCAACGGCGACTCGTACACCCTCTTATATTTTTAAATCTTTAACTCGATTTATCTGGCGTAGGATGATTTATAATGCACTCGAAGACGATGAACATTCGTTTTAGTGAGTGAATCCAGCACCCTCAGTTTTTGCTGCTCTACATGTGTTGGATGGATTGCTTCAAAGCGATCTTAGAGTTGTTATACTTATTATTGCTTGTATTTTGTATCTTTCCATTTTTAGTTTAAAGATTTTTGTTTTGATTTTTAAGATGTAATATAGTTAGAATGCACACACATTTCATTTCTGCTGATAATTATAATTTGGTTAGAATGCACACACATTGCATTTCATTTCTAACCAATACTGGCAGTCCCAGAACCAAATAAGGAGTACATAGTCTATATTGATGCGTCTAAGAGTGGATTAGGTTGTGTGCTGATGCAAGAGGGGAACGTAATAGCCTATGTGTCGCGCCAACTCATACCACACGAGCTTAATTATCCCACTCATGACCTGGAATTAGCTGCTGTAGTACATGCTTTGAAAATTTGGAGACACCACCTCTATGGAGTTCGGTGTGAAATTTTCACCGATCACAAGAGTCTCAAGTATTTCTTCGAGCAAAAGGACCTCAACATGAGGCAAAGAAGATGGCTAGAATTGGTGAAGGACTACGACTGTGGTATCAACTACCATCCGGGCAAAGCTAACGTAGTAGTTGATGCCTTAAGTCGTAAAACTCCGTCGAAACTCGCATTTCTCTTGACTCAAGAGACGAAACTCATAAAGGAGTTTAGTAAATTAAAATTGGAAGTTGTACCACCTTTTGAGACCGTGGAAGGAATTCTCGCCACCTTGGTGGTAGAACCAGACCTGAGAGGTTGGATTCTAGAGGTACAAAGGAAAGACGAGAAATTGGAGAAAATACGACTCAAGGTGAGGAAGAACGATGCCACAAGTTATGGCGAAGAAGCTGATAATGCCATCATCTTTGAAAGAAGATTGTGCGTTCCACACGATGAAAAGCTCAAGGACGAGATCATGAGCGAGGCACATGATACGCCCTATACCGCTCACCCTGGGAGTACAAAGATGTACCAAGACTTGAAGAAGAAATTCTGGTGGGACGGGATGAAGCGAGACATAGCCTCATTCAGGGAGAAATGTTTAACTTGTCAACAAGTGAAAGCGTTACACCAAAGACCCTACGGGAAACTGCAACCGTTGGAAATCCCAGAAAGGAAGTGGGAGCACATTGCGATGGACTTTGTCACCGGATTACCCAAATCCAATAGAGGAAATACTGCCATTTGGGTAATTGTGGATAGACACACAAAATGTGCTCATTTTGTACCTATAATGATCACGTACGGTTTAGATAAACTAGCTCAGTTGTACGTACGAGAAACCATACGTTTGCACGGGGTACCAGTATCGATCACCTCAGATCGAGACTCGAAATTCACATCCAGATTCTGGATAAGCTTACAGAAGGAACTGGGCACAAGACTGAATTTCAGTACTGCTTTTCATCCTCAGACCGACGGACAGTCAGAGAGGACTATTCAAACTCTTGAGGACATGTTGAGAACCGTAGTTCTCGATAGAGGTGGAAGTTGGGAAGCGGTACTACCCCTAATTGAGTTTCCCTACAATAATAGTTATCAAGCTACTATTGGGATGGCGCCATATGAGGCACTTTATAGGAAAAAGTGTAGATCACTGTTGTATTATAACGAAGTCGGCGAGTGGACGATCGTAGGACCGGACTCAATTAGTGAAATGATTGAGATGATTCGACAAATTAGATGAAGAATCAAGGAAGCCCAGGACAGAAAAAAATCTTATGCTGACACTCGTAGGACGAAGCTACAATTTGAGGTAGGAGACAAAGTCTTCCTAAAGGTATCTCCTTCGAAAGGGATAGTCAGATTTGGCGTCAAGGGTAAACTAAGACCCTGTTTCGTTGGACCATACGAAATCCTCGAAAAGATAGGACCGGTCGCATATAAGTTGGCATTGCCGCCAAGCTTTGGGAACGTACACAACGTTTTTCACGTTTCACAACTACGAAAGTACATTTTTGATCCAAAGCATGTCATCCATCAAGAGGAGATGATTTTGAACACCAACTTAACCTATGAAGAGAAACCCGAAGCTATTTTGGATCACAAAGTGCAACAACTCAGAAATAAACCTATCATCATGGACAAGAAGAGGCTACGTGGGAACTCGAAGAGAAGATGAAAGAGAAATACCCCGAGTTATTTAATTAGAAAGTACAAATTTCGGGATGAAATTTCTGTTAAGAGGGGTAGAATGTAATACTCGGCTTCTTCGTAGTAGTTATCTCGCATCGTGTACTTGTGAGTAATTGATTTCGTTAGTTAATAGGTAATCAATTGACAAATTGAAAATGTTAATTCCTACAATGCCTAAATTGAACTCGTTTCAATTTTAAATCTCCTTATTAAATGAGAGTTAGTATGAGATTAAAGTCTCTATTAGTTATTATTAAGAACACTTATCATTATTATCCTAAATTGACTAATTATTATTATTATATAACCTTAGGGCAATTATAATAAGAGCATAGTACAAAACATTATATATATATATATATATATATATTGTGTGTTATTAAATAAATGGGTAATTAAATAAAACCATGAATATAATCTAATACAACCTAACTATTGAAGGGTGTCACCATCGACTGAGGAAGGATGACAATCTGCCTAAATTGTCATAACCTATAAAGGTAATAACAAGACAACCCAAATGAGTAATTAAATCAAGCAAATTGTATTTCTAACTTAGGGCTGTTACCAACGATTGAGATAGGGGGAATGAAAGAAAAGACAATAGGTAGTCTACCACTGCTACCAGATTTGCAATATCCAACAAACAATAAAATAATTCTAATAATAATATGAATACAACTTAAATAAGTAATTAAAAGTACATATAACAAATCAAAGGATACATGTGCAGAAAGTGAAAACAACTTTACATAAGGAGAGGTAAGGTGTCTACTGCCAACACCCTTTTACCCTAAGAATAAAGATCTAAACAAATATGAATGTACAAATCAGAGGGGGAGGAGAATCAGGATTTCGATCAGTAATTGAACTCTTGGCTCAATGAGGTGCGGCAGATTGAAAGAAAAGAAGAGTGTAGAGCTGCCCCATACCCTGCAAAACATAGAGCATTAAAACAGTTGTTGTTGGGAACCCCACGAATTTATTTATGTTTTAATGATGTTTCTCGAAACTACACTTAATCATTATTTTCTAAGAAAACCAAGTAGTCATTGTCATCTATTAAGGAATGTCTAAGTATAAAAGAAGCAGATCGTTATTAATTTTACGATCTGTATTATTCTAGTAAAAGACTTCCTGGACACAATGATTACTTAGATAACAAGTATATTCTACATTGTATAGATAGCTAGTTTCAAATGCATCGAGCAGATCGTTTTTATATTAATAACGATCTGCTCCACACACTTGCAGCTCGCTGTCCTATCTACTTGTTTTGGTCTTTGACTTCTAGAATTTACTTTCACAAATCACAAATGTAAAAGTAGTTTGAAGTTTCAAGCTTACTTATAATGATCTGTATTTCTAGACTAGAAATAGCTATATGAAAAGAACAGAATACTTCCATACTTGTAACTCATTACAAGAGGATGAGCAGCTCGATCTACAGACAACAGC
The DNA here is from genome assembly GCA_026898415.1 of Leonotis leonurus. Classification (NCBI taxonomy): domain Eukaryota; kingdom Viridiplantae; phylum Streptophyta; class Magnoliopsida; order Lamiales; family Lamiaceae; genus Leonotis; species Leonotis leonurus. The sequence goes on from JAPKLX010000040.1 coordinate 368,186, forward strand.
CCGCTGCTCATACAACAACAGATAGTTTTACCAAAAACGATCTGCTAATCATTTCTCTTCTACCTTCGAATATGAAGTGATTCAACATGAAGTCATTAGAGATAGAAGAAACATATGGAGGAACAGCTCGATAAGACAGCGAACGGCTACTACATCAAGATCAAGCTGCTCCTCACTATAACTATGGTGGACTGCCGACATACCTAAATTTGTCACAAGTCAACCACTTAGTGTATTGTCACATCAACAACATACTTTAAGGAATGAAGTACGAGAATATCAATTTCCAGTACGGGGAATCATTTCCAGTATGGCAATACGCTGGGAAATCGCGTGAAAGGTGGAACAATACTCTCATTTGGCAGCGCGTGTCTCAACAACACTGTCATGCATTTAATGCAGTCATTAATGCAAAGAAGAAGGATGTCTTCTTCTCCAACGGATGGTTCCTGCAAAGGTCCTATATATACCACCTTCACATCCAGAAAGAAGTACGAGAATTCAAGCTATCATACAGCCATTACTCTGCTAAAATCTTCAAGCTCTCAACGTTCAAAACACTTCCACTCATCAAGAATTCTCTGTAGTGTTTACAGTTGTTGAAGATTTACTTTCTGGAAAAATTGTTTTTTATAAAACCTAAAGTTAGGATCTAGATTTGATCTAGTTGTAATCCTAGATTGTAGTTTTCAATCTTAGGAAGAAGATTTGTAATCACAAGAAATTATCTAGGTTTGATAATTCTTGTGGCACGTACTCAACGAGTAAAAAGAAAGGAGAAAGCTAGTAGATTTTCGATCTAGATTTGATTGAGCCATGGACGTAGGGAAAGTTTATCCCGAACCACGTTAACTGCTTGTGTTCTTTACTTCTCATTTGCTTCTCATTCATCTTCTTCATACTCTTGCATTCAAAACTGGTTTGATAATATCTTTGATTAAGAAAATGTTTTTCACAATAAAAAGAGCATTAACCACCATATTCCGCACACAACCTTAATCAAGTTTAAATCTTCATGACAAGAAGACTTGTTTTACTACTCTAAGCTATCTTATCGATTAAGTGTGCTTAAACCTTATACTTAACTTTAAAATAAGAAAACTGAAAAAGGTTGAATTGGTGTATTCCCCCCCCCCCGGCCGCCCCACACCAATCTAGCTCTTTCGGGACCAACAGTTGTTAAGAGTCTACTCTACACCACTCAGCACTATATAAGAGTTCATCTCCCACTCACACAAACTTACTGCAAACTGAGAACTCACTTAGAGTTCAACAAGAAGAGAAGTCGTTGAAGTGCTTGCGGTAAAGATTTTAAAGCTTTAACATTTAATACTCATGTTAGCATCTTCTCAAAACTTAGCTCACATGACTTGTATAACTTCCTACCTCCACTTCACATTCTTACAATTTATAAAATACGTGCCAAGACTCAATCCCTACCTATTAAGGTTCATAACTCTCATCTTTGCACACAATAATTCAGAAACTGCATTAAAATACTTTCAATAAAGAATAAAGTTTTTCCTCCACTTCATACCCCCTTAAAAACATAAGTAATACAGAACATGATTATGAATTTAGAGGTTGTTAAGTATATATATATATATATATATATATATATATATATATATATTGGAAACCTTATGAAGTTTAGCCGTATCTTAGAATTTATAAACACCAACTAAGAACTCTCACAAATTATCAACACTACGGACTAACTCCAGAATCCAACCAAATTCAAATTTGTCATTTTAAAAATAATAGAAACAATTTATATGTTCAAACAGTTATCAAACACCATAGTAACCAAAAACTCAAGACTTTTAAATTTTGATATACACGTTTCTTCTATTAAAAAAAAAGCTTAGTCCAGAACATAGCATGATTTGAACCAAGCTATACATTTTTCTGACTCTGAAGTCAGAGTGAACTTTAGCAATGAATTAGAAATTCAATTCACACAATATATCATTAACACAACAAGACTGGAATCTAAAACCCTAAATATACTTCTTTAAGATCTGAAATTAAAAATAAAAAGAAAGAGCAGCAGAATTTGACTGTTTCGTGTATTTCCCTAACAAGAACAAAACCAACAGAACATCCACCAAACAAAAAAATCAGAACCTCGAACCACCCCAGAACACCCCACAATCACGCCCCTGCCCCACCTCAAAACCAAGCCATTCACAAACTGAATCTAGCAAAGCCAACTTTTTCGAAATTTAATAAGCAAGAAAAGGAAATTAACTCAAAATCAAATATGAAAAATAGACATGCAATAGAAAAAGAATAAAGGACAAGATATGTAAGGGTAGAGGAAAGTCTTACTGAGAGGGAGAGGACACAGTGGCGGCGGCAGAAAGGGACTCTGGCGAGGGGAGGCGACGCACTGACGGGTCTCCAGGAGGAACACCAATCGAAAATTTGCCCACAAGAAAGATATAGGAGTTAGGAATTGAAATCTAATAACTTTAATCAAAAGAAATATAAATCAACTAGAAATTTAAACATGCAAGAGAAAAATGAGAGACTTACCAAGAGGAGAGGAGCACCGGGACAGCTTCGAGCTACTGCATCGTGGCTGCTTCACGACCACCAGGGCATCGAGCAACTGTTGGAGAGTAGGAGGCGGCGAGGTGGAGACGCGCAGCGGCTGCTGTTCAGCCGTTGTTTACACCGAAGGGAAGAGGAAGCCGCCGTTCTTGCACCAAAGAGAGAGAGAGAGATTATGAAAGAGAGATTAGGGGTTGTGTCGGCCAAGGTGAAGAGGAAATGTAGTGAGGTTAGGCTAATTCTAAGATTAAAATTAGTATATCAATTAGGTTAAATAATGAAGATTTAGGGTTTAATGGTGGAGATTTGAGAGTGGGCCGAAAATTTTAAGGCTACTGGGCCCATATTGAACGGGCCGAAAACAATAAATTGGTGGGCTAAGGTAATTATTTTGCTTGGACCGAGATTTAAGAAATAATGAGCTAGCTATGAAATTTGGATGTTAAAAATAATTATTTATGTGCTATACTAAAGGTAGGGTTTAATTAATACCAAATCCCAACTCTTATTCCAAAAGAATTATATTAACCTATAAGATTATTAAAAATAATTCTCAAGGATTTAAAATATTCCAAATAAGATTATATTAATCAATTAAAAGTATTGGAGGAAAAATATTCTAAATTGAAGAATATTACTATTAATTTGAGTAACCATATCAAATTAATTACATGAAAGAATGGTCATAATTTGAGAAATTATGATTTCGATCCCAATGGAATTATTTAAGGATATTTAAGAAAATTACTTAAGTACTCAAGAACGAATACAACTAAAATACGAGATTTATTCTCGGATTAATGGAATATTATTTTCATCTTCACTTAAAAGAAGTTAAAAGAAGAATTTATACTCAAATTGAGTATCTCATTACGAAGTTGATTAAAGGTTACTACGGGCGTGGGAGTCTGAAGACAGGAAGAGGTTAATCTTAGAAGAAGAAGAAAAACTCATCGAGGTAGGCTTTCTTATATAAAATCAAAATGTGTGTGCTTATCTGTATTTATGTTATTTCTCTTCAAAAGCTTTGAATCGAAATTGATATTTTAAGTATTGTCTGCCATAAAATATTTTATGTTTTGTATGATGCTTATCTGATATGAATAATCGAATCCAGGTTCCAGTGGGTAAGCAACACCGCTCGGACTAGTGTACACAATATGACTATGAGTCGACGAAAGTGTTGATCGGTCAAGTGTCCGCGGAAGGTGGCCACCTTTCCGGTACACACTAGATACAAATATGGTAGATTACTAAAGAATTTAGACAGCTGTCGAACTTTAGGCTTCACAAAAAGGATTTAGTGAACGTAGGTGCTTTAAAGACAAAATCCCTATGTTTCACTCGACATGGCATGAAAAATATATTTGTGTGTATGCGTTTTCGGCTTGTGTCTACTGAGTACTTCGTACTCAGCCCTGCATAAATTTCTAAATGTGCAGGTTGAGCTATGATGGGAGGAAGTGCTCTACAAGGCTTTGTCGATCTCTTTTTGCTATTTTGAACTCTTGGGGGTTTACATGTCCTCATACATGAAAACTTTATTTTGATCCTATTTCCGCTGCAAATGTTGATGTTTCTTGTTATGGATCTATATTAGACTTCTTTTAAACACGGTTCAACTTATCGGAAATTCTAAAACTGAATTATATGCTATGAATCATCTATATTAATGAAGTATCTTTCAGTTCCACCGATATTCCATCAACCCCTTTTCTATCCCCGCTTCTTTAATCCTTCCCTTAGTCACGTTTACCCGAATTCACTATCCTTAGTGAAGGGTGGTCGTGACATAATATTTATTAGTAATATAAATTAAAGACCTTGACAAGAGCTTTAATTTGATATATGGCCAATTATTTTAAAAAGAAGTTATTTTTAAAATGTATTTAAGTTAGTAAATTTATTGCAAACAAGTTTATTTTTTACGATTTTAGACTGTGTGGTGGATCGATGATCACAAAAGGTAACACATTCAACTCCTTTATAGAATAAAGTTCACAACACAGTCTAGTCGTGAAAGGTTGCAGTATCATTCGACACGAGAGCTGACCTTAGCCGACAAAATGATATTGGTATGTATATGCTGTCAGACATGCTTGCATATGTATATTGTGTGGTTTCACAGTGAGATAAGTTATTGGTGCTGTCGCTAAGAACGATTTATCGAAAATTCCTTATTTCTTAATATGTGACGATAACATTAGTATACGTTTATGCATTGCTTTGATTCAACTAGTGATCGGTACAAAATTGTTTCACAATTTATTTTTTTTATTTTTTTGTAACTCATTCATCCATTATACACAACTTCAATTATAAAAAATAAATCAAGTAATAATGAAACTTCATAAAAAAAAATTAATCAAACAACTTTTTAATACATGTAACCCCTTATTGGACAGTAGTGATCAATAATTTAACGAATGTCACATTTATATTCATTTTTAATCCATCGACAAAAAATACACACTTTTATTTTCAATTTTTGTAAATACTTGATTTTAAATGTGAATCGATTCAATACAAAATAACCGTAAGCGTCATGAGCTCCGACAACTTCGTACAATCCTATCATTTTTTACACTAAAAATTATATTACAGTTATATAATTCAATAAAACTTAATTACTACCAAATCAGTTATTATTATTATCGAAAATGCTCACCCATCCATGGCGGGTGGGGTTAATGCGCCCACGAATGATGTGACATGCCATGTAGATAAATACTAAATTTTTAATATTTTTTTATTAATTATCACTTTCCGACTAGGATTTATTGATTAGGGTATAATTTAATATTATTCAATACAAAATAATAATAAAAATAAAATTAACAAAAAAAATAAAAATATAGTGACTTGCATGCTGATGTGGCAATGACGTAGTCTATACGGACGCATCCAATAAGGAATATGTAGTCTATACGGACGCATCTAAGAATGGATTGGGATGTGTTTTGATGCAAGAGGAAAAAGTTATAGCATATGCATCACGCCAATTGAGGCCACACGAGCTGAATTACCCAACTCACGATCTGGAGTTAGCTGCCATAGTACATGCCTTGAAAATTTGGAGACATCATCTCTACGGAGTTCGATGCGAAATTTTCACGGATCACAAGAGTCTCAAATACTTCTTCGAGCAAAAAGACCTTAATATGAGGCAAAGGAGATGGCTCGAACTAGTAAAAGATTACGACTGTGGTATAAATTACCATCCAGGGACGGCTAACGTAGTTGCCGATGCCTTAAGCCGTAAAAGTTCCTCGAAGCTTGCATTTATTCTAACACGAGAGAATGAACTCGTGAAGGAATTTGAGAAAATGCACTTGGAAATCCTACTACCACCCGAGACTGTGGGAGGAATTCTAGCAACATTGACTGTAGAACCTGACTTGACAGTAGAAAATGCACTTGGAAATCCTACTACGTTTGAAGTTTAGGAAGGATGATGCACCAGGTTACCATGAAGAAGTTGATAACGTGATCTCCTATGAAGGAAGGCTATGTATCCCACCTCGTGAAGAACTCAAGCAGGAAATCTTGAGTGAAGCTCATGATACACCATATACTGCCCACCCAGGAAGTACAAAAATGTATCAGGATTTGAAGAGAAAATTCTGGTGGGACGGTATGAAAAGGGACATTGCTTCGTTCGTAGAACGATGTTTGGCGTGCCAACAAGTAAAGGCTCTACACCAACGACCTTATGGCAAATTGCAACCATTAGAGATTCCGGAATGGAAATGGGAGCATATCGCCATGGACTTTGTTACGGGATTGCCTAGATCTAAGCGAGGAAACACTGCTATTTGGGTAATTGTAGATCGTCTTACAAAGTGCGCCCACTTTATTCCTATAATGACAACTTATGGGTCAGATAAGTTATCTCAATTGTATGTACGCGAGATCGTACGATTACATGGCGTGCCTGTATCAATTACCTCGGATCGAGACTCGAAGTTTACATCCAGATTCTGGATGAGTCTCCAGAAGGAGTTAGGTACGAGATTAAATTTTAGTACCGCTTTCCACCCTCAAACCGACATGTTGAGAACGGTTGTTCTTGACAGAGGTGGAAGCTGGGAAGCAGTACTACCACTAATCGAATTTGCTTATAACAACAGCTACCAGGCAACCATAGAGATGACACCGTATGAAGCATTATATGGAAAGAAGTGTAGATCGCCACTCTATTGGGATGAAGTCGGAGAAAGAGCGATAACAGGCCCAGACTCAGTCAGCGAAATGATTGAAGTTGTCAGACAGATCAGAGAAAGAATCAAGGAAGCTCAGAATAGGCAGAAGTCTTATGCTGACACTCGAAGAACCGAATTACAGTTTGGAATAGGAGACAAGGTTTTCTTGAAGGTATCTCCTTCCAAGGGAATAACCAGATTCGGCGTTAAAGAAAAATTGAGGCCCCGTTTTATTGGACCGTACGAGATTCTGGAAAGAATAGACCCAGTAGCATATAGACTAGCACTGCCGTCGAGTTTCGGAAATGTTCATAACGTTTTCCATGTGTCACAACTCAGAAAATACGTGTTTGATCCAAAACACGTTATCCATCAAGAAGAGATGATTTTGAAACCAGACTTGACCTATGAAGAAGGACTCGAAGCCATATTGGATCAGAAAGTACAGGAACTTAGAAATAAGTCGATCAAGTTGGTTAAAGTGCTATGGAAATATCACGGACAAGAAGAAGCTACTTGGGAGCTTGAAGATAAGATGAAAGAAAAATATCCCGAGCTATTTTATTAGAATGTACAAATTTCGGGACGAAATTTTTAATTAGAAGGGGAGAATGTACTGGCCCGTAAAATTTCTCCTAATAGTACTATGTATCGAAAATCGAGATAATAAAATTTCGTTATATATTAAAATGTCGATTTGCTAATTGATATTAGTAACTATTGTTTCGTGCGCATTATAGTCTTTGGAGTAATAATAAATTTAGGAAAGCTCGTTTAAAGGATGGGGATATTTAAGAAGACGATCTAAATGATTCTTTTAGTGCGCAATCGATAGTTAAGTTCGATAAAAAAAATTTAAAAACCTTTGCAAAGGCAAGTCGCGTGCCTTAGAAATTTTCGAGACGTTAGTTAGATACTAAATTTTAATTACCTAGAAGAGGCCATAACAATTTGTAGTGTAGTGATGTATCATAGAAGGGTACATTATTTAGATTTAATAAAGAAATGATGTTTGGAAAGGATTATGGTTTATAATTCTAATAAATCAACTAGTTATTGTCGCAAGTGAAGATTTATAATTATAAGATTATGGTATATTAGTACTATGAAGATTCTGCACTCTAGTTGTGTACAATTAGAAAATAGTATGTTAAACATTGTTATTAAGTAGAATAATATTAACTGCATTCATGAAATTAGATATGATATAGTGCAACCAATTACAATAGTGGAATACGTGTACATATATATGTATATAATCACAGATTAGAGATTTCATGTTTCAAATCTGGAACTTTCGTGTACTAGCATTATAATAAGGAAAGACAGTCATTCATCTAGAAGTATTAAGGGAAGAGATAGAAAAAACACCAAATCTGCAGAGCAGATTTGTTTCAAAAAAAAGTTATGAGAAGACCACCTGTTATGCACCACCATTATCACTACTTTCTATTACATAAGACTATAAGGAATAGCAGAAGAAGTAAAAGCAAAGGGGTTGAAAGCAGCATGGCTGCAGGTCGAGCTGCACCCCTTCTACACTCCACAATTGATCTCTGCACCATAAGAGATACTATCACATTAATATGCAACCCAAAAGTCAACATATACAGAAACATAGCAATGCCACACTTGAGTTTATAGCTGTGAAGTAGACAACTAGAGTGATGTAGATGATTTATAAGATAGAAGCAACTTAGCTAGTAGCCCTCTTACTTATACACGCAGAAGTGCCTAATAGAAACACTTCTCTATATTTTGAAGAACTCAGATTTCACAAACATCCCCTCTCACTCACACAAGCTCACAGACGTAGCCACACAACCATACAAGGAGAAACCATCTCAGAAACCCCAGCTTCAGTTTAAGGAACAATAAGGTAAGCATAGATTTACAACCCTTAGTTCCAATATGATACCTAGCTAAAATCATTTCTGTTCTTCTCTTATCAGAAAGAAAACATCACAAGGAGGGCATAACTGAATACTAGAGTAAAGAGTAAGCTCTCTTACTTATATCTAACTGTTAGAATGAAAAGGAGATTTTATGCATAGCCTGAAATCTTTAAAACCCTGGGAAAACTAAGACTTAGACTTTGAGGCCTTAAACTATTTCTTAAAGGTTAGCATACTGCCCCTTTAAGCAGAATACTTGCTAAAAGAATTGATTAAGTTTTAAGTTCAGTGATTAAAGTTAGCAGACTGAGAAGCTTTTAGATCCTTATTGCTTAGAAAACAACTCATAGATTCCAGAACACATATATATATATATGCATGCAGATTCAAGAATAGAACACATAAATACTTATGCGTATAGTTTCTGATTTTTAGAACTAAAACTTATGTTTATCATATTCTGTTTCCAGAACATAAGTAGTACTTGCTTACCTCCATAATAAGATAAACAAACTCAAAAGATAAATAAATCTCAGAATTTAAAACATAAGCTACCTCATATGACAACCAACCTCTAGAACCCTTCCAACGAACAACCAGTATAAGACCAGCGAAGCAATATATTCCTCAGTCAGAATAAGAACAAGACCAAAAAGTCAGTACTCGATTAAAAGCTTTAAACAAATCACAGCCTGAAACTCTTAACTAAACTGAAACTCTTTACATTTCCCAACTCATCTCAGAATGAAACTATAGTCTAACAGAGTGATTAGAACAGGGAATTGAAAGAAAATTTAATCATGCAGAGAACGAAGAATCAAAAATCTAAATTAAAAGATTTCAGAACTAAATCCCAAAATCAAAATCATAGCCGGTTAAATTCTGAACTAAACCGGTGAAAGAGGAAAGAATACATCATATAAAACCGAAAATACAAGAACAGAACTAAAAGATAACCTTTAAAGGGAAATCCCAGGAACTATAGTCTGGGGAACTCCGACGAAAACCCCACCGTCCAAATGCCTTGCTGCAGATCGAGAGGAAAGGAAGAGAGTAAGGTATTGAAAGAAATAGTGGTTTAAAAACAATTTCAGAAGCAGAACCTAAAATCTGAACCTATTGATTCACGAATGAAATTTCAAGATTTAGAAGGAGAGAATCAAAATCAGTAAGTGAAATCTAGGTTTCAAAACAAGAAATTAAGATTCTAAAAGCTAAAATTTGGAAATAGAGAAGAAGACAGAGAGTTACCTTATAGTATCGACGGCGACTGAAACCCAAATGAAACGCCCTGCTGTTCGGTAGAAGAAGGAGCCGAGAGTAGAAAACAGGGAAGGCGAGAGGGACAGAACAGCGACCGAGGTAGGAGGGAGCTCGAGGGAAAGACGAGGACGTCGGCGGCGACGTGAGATAGAGAAGAGAGTCAGTAGCGTGAGAGAGTATCTGTGTTTGAGAGAAAACCAGAAATGAGAGGCGAGGGAGAAAAAGGAGAAGTAGGGTAGAATTAAACTAGGGTTTGATCTGTTAGTGGTGAAATCGAATGGGCTGAAGAAATTTGATGAATGGGCTGTAACGAATAAATATGGGCCTCTTAATTATGTAAAGTGGGCCCAGATTGGGTATTAAAAATGGATTAAAGTATCCCTTAATTATGGATTTAGTAATAAAATATTTAAATGGTATTAAATAGATTAATACTAACCATTAGAGCTTTGACTAAGCATTCAAATTAGAATTTATCTAATTCAAGTAAGTTATCTAGAATAATCATAATCCCCGTTATTAAACTATTTCGATTAAGTATCTCGACTAATTATAGTACCTAAATTAGATAGAACTACTTAGAGAATATTATAGAGAAATTCGATAAGTAGATAACTATTGGAACTCTTCAATAATGAGTTGGATTAACTACTAGAAACTCAATTCTAAATTGAGTAATTATTAAGGTAAATTATGAAATAATAGCATATTATTTCATTTTGATTAGATAAGACAATTAATACTCACGAAGAGTATTTTCCTCTTAATTGCGATTAAGGATCAGCGAAAGGGAACCCCAGTCGATCTAAATCAGAATTTCATTAGACGAGGAAGCATATCAGGTGGGCTTTCTTTTATCAAATAAAAGCGTATGCGTTGTACCAAATTGTTATTTTCGTGTTAGAATGCTTTAGAATTTAAAATGTTATGAAGTATTGCATTGTCGAAAATATTTATATTTTGGTATGATGCGTATCTGTTGAACAATTAATCGATTTCGGACCTTTAAAGATTTATATCTTTAAGGTTAGTGTACACCAAAACTGTGAGTCATCTTAGCGGGTTGGCCGGTTCAGTGTTCGCGGAAAGTGGCCACTTTCCCGACACCCAGAATTACAGATATGTTTGATTACTCCAGAACTTAGACTGCGCAGTCGACTTTTAAGATCACTCAAGTTATTTTAGTGAACATAGGTTCTTTAGTGACAAAATCCCTATGTTGCACTGTATTACGACAATTGCAAATATATCAGTACGAATGTGATTTCGTCACGTGTTTACTGAGTACTTTCGTACTCAGCCCTGCATATATTTATAAATGTGCAGGTTAAGTCGTGATGACGAAGTGGAAAGCTCAGCGGTGGTTTTTGTCGAACTCTCAATGTTTACTCTCGGTGATTTATATGTCATCATACATGTAAATCCAGATATTGATCCGGTTTCCGCTGCCAGACTTTTGTTTTAGATCCAAGAACTTATTAACTATCTATCTTGCCTTAGAACTATGTATTTCAGACTTGTGCCCGTTTTTCATATTTCATGATGTTGTAATCACTTATTCTGAGGCATTATTCCCGACCCTCATTCAAGTATACGCCTTCGTTTCATTCCTTTATCCGCATTTTCCTTTTAGTCACGTTTTTCTCGACTTTACTTTGAGAAGTGAAATGGGGACGTGACATATATATATATATATATATATATCATAAATATTAAATCCTTGTAAACTTGTCTATTAGTAGACTCGTACTAACAACTTAATATATTTTGTTTGAATATATATTAATATAATTTATATACTCATATTCGTTCTAAAGTAAAGTAAAAAAATGATTCTAATACTCATTATTATTAGAGGTGTTCAAACGAATCGTAATTGGGGGTTCTGAGAACCGAATCGTCAAAGATTATTAAAATTCTGAATTGCAACTGTATATGAAGCGGTTCAGTTTCAGTTTCAAATGTTCAGAATCGTGAACCAATTAATTTTCATCTTACGCTCATAATAATATGTGTTATAAATTCGAGTATATAAAATATATATTATAAATAAATACTACTAATGAAAATAAAGTATATTTGAATATTTATAAAATCAAACCAATTTATTTGAAAAGATATAAATGTCTTGTTACACATCATTAATTTTATAAACTATATTTGAATATTTATAAAATAAACTATAAAATCAAAATCGATAAATGTCTTGTTACACATCACTAATTTTATAAATGTCGTATTAGAAAAGTTAGTAAGTAAGTAATTATAAAGTTGAGTTTCAATATCTAATAATGATACACGATCAAAAATCATTAATTTAACTGAATTATCAAATATGTATCAAAATATACTCATTAAATATTTTATATATTAATAAAAATAAACTCAAATAATATGAACTTATTTATTTATATGCATATTTATATATATTCATAATCTGATTAAAAATTAAATATATATATTCGTGTGTGATTCAAAAATTATATATATATAAATTTTATTAGGCGTGAAAAATTTATTTAAATTATTTATTTGTAAATATAATGTATACATTTACGTCATATATCTTTAAAATGACATGAATTGAATTCAATAGTTGTCCAAACAAAAAATACATAAATTTATATATCTTTAATTATTATGATAAATAATTAGGAATGTTAATTTTTGGATTAAAGATTAAATAAAATACATGTAAAGCGTAATAATAAAAACATTTAAAATATTTCCAACTAATATGTAACTTAATATGCAGAGTAATAGTGAAGCTCAATTTCATTCTCTAATAATGATATACGGTAAAAAATTATCAATTTCATCGAATTCTAAAAAATGTATGGAAATATATTCATTAACTATTTGTTTTATATTAATGAAAATGAAACATAAATATGAAATAATATACAATTAATATAGTATATATAAATAAATAAAAATATTATATACTTATTTATATTTATATATTATTATTTTAATAAAAAAAATATGATTCTTAAATTTTTATTATATATATTGAGAAATAGATGTGTATTGTTTGAATAATAAGATAATTAAAGGTTTGTTATAATCATCACATGTAATAAATTATAGGGTTATATATGAAATATGCCCATTTGCATAACTTAAAATGAAAAGTGTCAACTTTGTAACTTTTCTATGAAAAATGCCTATTTTTATGTTGAAGTTCCTAAACACCCATAATCAATTTTTATTTTATATTAAAAGTGGGGAAACCAATGTAATGATTGACTAATTATTTGATTTAATCATTGTGAATTGTTTTTTAAATGATAAATTTTATTTTAAATAATCTACAAAATAATTTAACTTTGTTTTAACTTTATTAATAATTTTACTTTGTTTTAATAAATTGAACAACTTATTTTTATAATTGGAAAAGACGAGAGATATAGATTTCTTTATTAATAATATGGATTGTTATAATACACACATTTTCATAATTGGAAAAGACGAGAGATATGAATTGTTTTAATACACACACATTTGTACACACACACATTTTATCATAGATTAACTCACATGTCACACATGTCTCTTTTCTCAATGTCACACACTTGACTGCCCATGTGTGACATTTTCACGGGGCACACATTTTCAGTACTTAAATAACTCACATTTTCACACACGCACATTTTTATATACATCGACATTTCTTCTGTTATTTGAGTTTTCACAATTGAAAAGAGGAGAGGGAGAGGGAGAGAAAAGAAGAGAGAAGGAGAGAAGAGAGAAGAAGAGAAGGAGAAAACCACGTCACGTGCTGATTTGGGTAAAAAAAAAGAGGTAATGTTAAATTTAAACCCGTAGTTTCAAAGAATAATGTGTTATGAGTTTGATGAGCTAAAACCCTGTCGTGAAAACATGAATTTTTCTAAAAACCCTGTTGTTATTTTTGCAAACACGACCTGTTTATATTCTAACATTCGGGTTTTATCATTTATACAAACTGTGACGACATGATTTTCATGATATAGCAAGTACATAATATAAGAAGTTGATATAAAAATATATATAAAACCCGGTCGTATAAACCAAAAACCCAGTCATGGTATGGCCGAGTTTAACTATTCATGGCCGAATTTTAAGTTTGGTGATAGATATTGCGACCGGGTTTTTAATTTTTCGTATTTTGATTATATTCTGATTCCAAATATGTAATTTATTGTTTAGATGGACGGATGAAAGTATATAAACGTAAGGTACAATGGGTTTTGGGAAGACAATGTGTACATTGGCGGTAACGAATGGTCCACTCCTGTTACCATAGATCCTGCTCGGATTGAAGATTTGAGGTACAATATACAACATATGCTGCATGATATTGGGTTGAGTACAAATTTTGAGATTTACCGCATATCTTCGTATGATGGTATTAAACGTCGCATGTGTAATGATGATTCTTTCAATGTTTTGATTCGCGATGAGTGGAGTCCAATGGTGTATGTGGATATTATTAACGAAACACATGATGTGGGATCCTCAAGTAGAGGTTCGGATTTCATGGGGACGTCGACATATAATACACAACAATATAGTACTCAAAATGAAGATGGTGGTGAGTTTGTTAATCAGACGGCGGTAGCAGATTGGTTTGGTGACATTAATATCGAAGAAGTTCCGTCTGGTTCATGGCGGGCATAACCGCAATCTCCTATACAAGCTCCTATCAATGAAGATGATGCTCTGTCTGGTTCGGTGCATAGAGATTGTGAAGAATGTCCGATCTCGTGCATCGAATGACGGGCTCCTGAATATGAACCGTGATATGGCTCTCTTGAAGTGGATGACACCGGCAGTGATGGAGCTCTCGAAGGAGATGGATCTCTCGGTGGAGATGGAACATGAGGAGGAGATGGCCTACGATGTGGAGAATATGCCGGATTATGTCGTGATCCGGAGCATCGAAATGAGTCTTTGAACTCGTCGAACCACTTCTTCAGAATCGGCAATAACTTCTTGTGTGATTTCTCAACCGCCAAATCAGCAACCCTCTCGATGGCCTTCTCTGCGGCCGACTCTATAATCCACTCCATCTGGTCAGGGGTAATCGTGTACCCTCCCTGACGCACACCATGACCGCCTCGATTCCTGCCAAAGCTACTACTAGAAGAGGAGGATGACAGCGGCCTGACCCGCTTCCCATCGTCTCGACACCTATGAGTTGACGAAGAAAGTCCGCTTGAATCTGAATGATAATGTGGTGAAGAGATCTCCCTTCGTGCACGTGTCACCGGTGGGTCAACTTGAACTCCCTCTGAATTGTCTGTATGTTGTGCGTGTCATGGCGGCTGAACCCCCTGTCTCAATGCATTATACGGCGCTGCCACAATATATTCAGGACCTCCCGCCGATCCATACTCAACAGTGACTGATAATACCACGATAACTGCTGATCAACGCTGGCAGTCATCTCAGTCACCTCACTCTGCAATCATAAGGAAATTAGAATGTTATTTTTAATTCGTTTATTTGATATTAAATTATTTTATATTCATAAATATTTAAATTTACTTATTCCATATGAAACATACAGTGTATGACGTCAATAGGAATCCTGAAAATGAACCTCCAATGACGACATCTGGGTTGAATCTCCACATCACGCAATCGCCCAAATGTCTGGCTCATCCATGTAAATACCTCGAGCATCCAGACGTACAGTGCCCATGAAGGCCCGTACAGATTTTACTTGACATTATTCCAGTTTATGTTGTTCAAATAATATCGCATCCACATAAAGGATATAGTCCCCCACAGGAATAGGCTAAATGCGGCTAGATCGTCTGCCAACACCCACATCCAGGAGTCAATCCTGACCGTCGCATCCACCCACGCAAAAATAAGCTAGCAAAGAGCACGTGGGCCGCCTTAAGGTATAAATCACCGTCAGGATTTTCAACCGAGAGGTTCGTGAAAGTCTTTAGTACAGCTCCTCCTGTCACGGAAGATCTGCCGCAAAGGACATTATAAAGCTCGACCTACCCTAAGTCATATGTAGGGCGTGTGTCGAAATCCGAATGGGCAAAGCGAAGATCGATAATCAAGCAGTATTCCTCTACACCGAAACGGTACCGACCCCCGTTTACAACGAAGAATAAACCTTCATCATCATCCTCGTCAGGCTCCACCATTCGTGCCACCAAATACAAAAGTGCGTTGGAATACTTCTGTCCCGATCTCCAATGAACAAATTGACTGAAACATCCGTCCTTAAACTGCTGCAATAGCGGCTCACCTCCTATATGCCTTAATGTCTTGCAAATTGTTTCTAAAATTTATTCTTTATAGTACGTGCTTGCTACTATAGACGAGTCCACAAACTCAGGTATCAAATACGGGATCTATTATTAATTATTTATAAAATTAAATCAATTTAAGAAAGCAACTACCCAATTTAAATTAAATAATTTAATAATAATTAAATAAACAAATGACATGAATCACTATGTGATTATTTTCATTATTAACAACTATATAGAGATAAAATGTACTCACTCCGTCCCACTAAGCTTGACATATTCCTAAAATAGTAAAAGTTATCCCTTTAAAAGGGTGTGGACCCTATCACCTTTATCACTCTTACACAACTTTATACACTCTCCTTAATAATCGTGCCCAAAAGTTTTGTGTCATGCTTATTGGGACAGAGGGAGTAGTATTTTTTAATTCTTTTAAGAAAAATTAGTAAAAAATGATAATTACAAAAGGATTTACTTATACAAATGTCTGGGTTTATGATTAATCCACCTAATTATACTTATTTTTCATTGTTCTCACAAATAATATATTAGAAAGAAAAAAAAAAATAAACCCTGACAGTTTACATCGCACCCCCGAACCGTCCGAGTTTTGTGTTTTCTACTGTATTTTATTTTATTTTTTTTACAAATTATACATAATATATTTTTTTAACAATATTAATAATGAAATCAACACTAAACATGATAATTAAATAAACACGAATTAAATTAAATAAGTAAATAACTCTATTTACATAAATCAAATACAAAGCATAATTATCAAATACATTAAATAACTCGATTTATCAAATATAAAAAATAATACACAATAATTAAAAAATGCCTCTTGTGCCATTGTTTTCCACGTGAAGTAAACAAGAAAAATCGGAGCTCCGTCGCTTCTCGTTCGAATATCTCTCTCGCTTGAAAACCCGTGGAATTAAAAAATCTGAAGCACAATCAATTGAAAAAATTAGTTGAATAATGGACTGAAATATAAGAAACAATAAGAATGAATTTAATCGAAAAAATTAGCATAACCTGGAAAAGAAATTAAAATTCACGTATAATAGGGGAAAAATCGCGTCAAAATATATCTTTTATGCCCAAACCCGACTCCTCCTCCTCTCACTTTAAAATTTACCCGGCCAACCTCTCTCTCACTATGGAATACCTTATATGGTGAAAACCCACATCCCTCCCTATTTAAATACCCTTTAACTCTCTCTCTTTCTTCCTATGAATTAGTGTAGGTTTGACTACACATTTTTGTTTTTTTTAAATGGCCCACAAAGTCTACAAAAGTTAAAAGGCGTAAACAACTTTTGACTACAATTTTCAATTCAAAATAGGCGATAGTTTTTAGGGTTAGGTAGAGGTTAATTTGGTAACTTTTGATATTTTTCTTGTAATTTTTACAAATAGGGTATTTTCTCATTACAAGTTATAAAATAGGATATTTTTCATAATTTACCCTAAATTATATATATTAAAAAATATTTTCAAATAATGTGAACTCTATCAATTTTTTGTATCATTTATAAATTCTTATTAGATTTAAATAATAGATAATCTAATATAGGATAAATAAATAAATACGAAGATTATATATTATTTTATATTTATATATTATTATTTTTATTGAAATATTTGAATTTTAAATTTTTATTATTTATATTGAAAATTATATATGGATTTTTAAAATAATAAGATAATTAAAAATGTGTTATAATAGTCATATGTGATAAATTATAAATTATATTTTTGTTTCAAATAATGTGAAATCTAGATATTTTCATACAATTTATTAATTTTCATAAAATTTGAAAAGATTGTAGATAATTTATATAATTTATTATAAAATTAGTTATCAAAATATACATATCAAATTAATATATCACTATATATATATATATATATATTATATTTATGAAAATGATATAGAGTATTATATAATAGATATTTTTTTAATTAAAAAAAAATATGATACTTAGATATGAAACAATAGAAAATTAATATAGATATAAATAAATAAGAAGATTACTATTTTATATTTATATATTATTATTTTAATTAAAAAATATGATTTATTTAATATTATTATCTATATTAAAAAATATATATGGATTGTTCGAACAATAATATAATTAAAAATATATTATAATAATCATATATACTAAAAAATATTATCAAACAATGTGAGCTTTATAAATTTTTATATAATTTATTTTTATTAAATTATTTATCAATATATATATATATATGAAATTAATATATTATATTTATTAAAACAATAATTAAATATGGAGTCAAATATAATACAATTTATAATATACATAGAAATAAAAAATATAACATAAATATCAAATGTCTAAATGTAAATAAGAATATATAATATTATATTGATAAAATTTTAAAAAATTAGAAAATAGAAAAAAGAAATGGAAGGTTGAGATGATTTCAAGGGTTGAGGTGGACACATTGGACCATTATAGTATAGATTAAATAATAATCTCTTTATCTACCAACAATTATGTGTTATTATACATTTGGATCGTCAATTTAGAATTTGTTGTTTCTATTTTTGAATATGTTCAAACAAAATACTTAATATTTTAAAAATTATATATATTATATTTGACTTTTGTTTCTCGATCAAATATATATTTTTAAATTTATCTAAATTTTCTCACAATACACTTTTAATGAACATAATAAATATTAATTATCAATTTATTTTTCATGCTATGCATAGCATGAAAAGACATGCTAGATATTAAATAGATATATATTTTCTTAAAAATTTTAAATGAAAACTTTTATTCTATTTTTTGAAAATAAATAATTTTACCGGCAAGCTTATATAATAATACCGCGTCAAAATTGTTTCCGCAAGATTTTGAATTGACAGGAATGCCCTTGGGTTACTCCGCTCATCCTCCCCTCTTCTTCCCCGGATGCTCGTCAATGGCGGCGAATTCTTCCGAGAACTCCCTCCCAGCACTTGAAAATTACCCCGTGCCACTCTCACCTCCACCCCCTCCTGTCTCGAAGAACGTTGAGCTTAGCAGGGCTCTCACGGCATCCTCCAAATCTTCCCTCTTCTCTCTCTCTAGAAATCATGTATTGTTCGAAGATGAGTGGCTCATTGCTGTCAATAAGCCTCAAGGAATTTACTGTGAATCCATTTTGTCTTCAGTGAGGACTCTTCTCGCCTCTGCTCAAGGTTCACTCATTTCATTTACTGATTTTTTCTTTAGTTTAGAACATTATTTATTCATATTATCATATATACCCCGTTTTGAAGTGGTTGGAAGTTTTAGTTTTCTTCTGATTATCATATGGTTCTCTGTCTAATTGCAATGTATTCTATAAGAATTTGATTCTTCTGAAGTTGTCCTGAAATTCATTATTTTCTGCTACTAACTTGATCTGGATGAAATAATTGATCACGGAAATGCATTTCTATTCATTTACCAGATTTTCCTCTTCAAAATCAACTAGTTGATTCCATGTTTCTAATCTGAAGTTAACTTTAATTGAATGCATATTTTTTCCAGAGGAACAAACAAATTGAGAATCTGTACTTTAACTTCAATTGTAAACTGTACTGGTTCTTCCTATATGTACACTTCTAAAGAGGGTAGAAGCCTTTTTGGGTTAATTGCAATAAGATACAAAGGACTTTGGTTGCAGTTTGCACTTTTATTATCCACATGAACTTCTAAAATGACATGTTAAATCATGAATTTTGCAAGTTTTCCATTTTTCCATAAATCTTAATTAGCCCCAATTTGAGTATGAATTGTGTAGAACTATTACATCTTTAATTCATATCCACGCGACATTTTGAATTATAGTTTTTGATGATTTAGGTTACTGTGTATACACCCTATATTCATTAAGAAAATCATTTAAGATACCTGTTATAATAAGAAGTTTATATGGTTATTAGTATTAGAGATCTTATTACCTTGTATAGCATAGCCTTAGTTGTATATAAATATGTACTCCCTACTATTGAATAATACACGATAATGTTCTCCAATTTTACGATACAACAATACTAAACTATTCTATTTTTTTGCCTCTATTAGAGATTGGTTGTATAATATAATAGATTACTTGTATGACTATGACATCTTTTCAAGAAAAAGCAAGGTTGTTTAGTTTTAAAGTTCTGAACGATGTCAGTTTTTACTTACAGACATGGATAGGAGAGTGACAATATAATTGACATGTCATTCAATTTTCAAATTGAATTTTTTACGTACGCACATGGATAGAAGAGTGAAAATTCATTTGACATGCCAGATTCAATGTTGTTGGAATTGAATTTTATGGAAAAATAGAAGAATTTGTGAAGTTCACGGTTTGAAATGTAGTTAGTGGTGCTAAACGGAAGTGCAACCAAAGTTATTGTATTTTGGTGCTATTATACCAATTTTTTTTTCGTGTGTTTTTATTATGTATTTATATGTTGCTCTGTGTAAGTGAATAAATATAATAAACAGTTGATGCTTCTGGGGCCTAAATTTTGCTACTTACCTGGTCCAGATGAAATAATTGATGACTAAATCACACCCATAAAATTACTCTGTCGTTTGAGAATGCATTTATGTTCATTGGCAAGATTTTCCTTTGCAAAATCAACTGGTGGATTTCATGTTTCTATCTATACTTAACTTCAACTGTATGCATCGTTTTTCCAGAGGAACAAGTAGAGTTGCAACAACTCCATCTATCGAATAGGCTAGATCGTGATACAAGTGGCGTTACGGTCATAACAAAGTCTCACAAAGTGGCAGCCAAACTTGTTAAAGCATTTACAGATCACATGGTCAAGAAGACGTACCTTGCTCACTGTGTTGGTTCAGTTCCGAAATGGGATAAGATAGTCGTAAAATCTGGTCATGGTCGGTCCAAGCATGGAGCCTGGCGTGTTTATGCTTTTTCTGATGTTGGTCGTGTACTTCCTGGTGGATCATTCGTTCGAGACATGGAAACATTTTTTGAAGTTTTATCAATAAATGGGAAAAGTTGCACCCAAGAGCTCCTTCAGTCGGAGAATTATGGAGAAAATGCCATTGTTGTTATGGAAAAATCTGAAATTACATCTTGTCCTGAGAAATCAGAGGTTCTAGTGCGAGCATGTCCTAGAAGTGGAAGAACACACCAAATTCGTCTACATTGTCAGTATCTTGGGATTCCGCTTAGAGGAGATGTAAAATATGATGGCATGCTTGAATGGAATGACAGAATATATGAAGGACATGAACTACATGCTGAGAGCTTGTCTTTCGAACATCCTGTTACAGGTCATTCGGTTTTGATTCAAGCACCTTTGCCCTCGTGGGCTAGCGAAGCTCTAGCAAACTTACGTTAGTAGAGGCAAACAAATTGGTCTCTAACATGACCTTCAAAGCCAGATAAGGTGTGCTATTTTCTGCTTTTTTATTTTTATTTTTATCTATACAACGTGGAGACAGAATGTAACTTACTGGTTAGTTTCAAAAGAAATTTTACTCTGTTTGTTGTGGTCTTAGTTTCTATCATTGGATTTACCTGCTCTGATCTCTACATGTTGGGGTTGAATAGTATCTCCAACTTATCAGTTTCTTTCTTCTATGCAATTTTTATATTTAATACATGGAACATTTTATCTTCAACAGCTCCTTTCTTTATGAACTTTAAGAATAATCTCCAATCTTTCAGTAAACAGTAGTAAGTTAGTTACTTATCAAATACCTTACTAGGTAATATTGCAATTCAGTTGGTGTATGAGTTATTCTGTTTATCTTTATGTTAATTTATCTAGTGTTATACTGCATCCCACTCTTTGATGGCAAGACTTTGTCTAATTTCAACATAATATACTATCTGCTTAGAGTGCAATGCGATGAATTGATTTTATCTTCATTGTACTGTTCTACATTTATATAGCAAGCTAAAAAGACATACATATGTTCTCATTTCAAAGAAAAGCTTGGATTGCAGATTTTGCCAAGTCACCCAGCCATACACCGAAGTATTCTTTGGGATATATGTACACTCGTGTAGTATGTATATAACGATAATCTTTTGGCATTCTGTAAGTGCTGAAAAGTGAAGATGATTTGTGGGGAAGTTATTAGGAGTAATAATCATATTTCTTCATAATTTGGATGTACTGAGTTTGACACTCTTTGCACGTAAGCATTTATTTATTCTAGTGATCAGTTCACACTTGTTAACTGTATGGATCAATGGATCATACTGATGAAGATGGAGTTCCCATCATATTCCTACCTTTGAGATTTTGACCCGAGGGCTCAGGTGTAACCTTAAGAACAACAGATTTGGATTTGAAGAGCCTAATCGATTGAGTACAGTGCAGCATCCAAGGTCTCTCTGTTTGCATTCCCATAGAATTCTGGTATGGCCAAAAACCAGCCCTTTTCTACTTCCATGAACATTGTGTATCTGCAGCAGCAGCAGATCCGAGCTTTAAGTTAGCAAAACTATCCAAAAAGAAGTCGACTCAAGATTGTGGTAACTCTTGTCTGTTTCTTTGATTTGCTACACTGTTGTTTCTAGCATTTGATCTAAATTTAGTTTCTCATTTTTTGGTCGATCACTTTCTGGGTGCAACCTGCAGAATTCCATCAAGAAGGGGAAGTGAAGAACAAAACTCCCTCTCCAAGCAAGCACGTGTTCGAGCCCAAGAGGCTGCACGACATTACCATACTTTATAAGGCACTGAATGTCGCCGCATAACAAGTTTGTGGGACTTTATAGCGTGGTAATCAACATCTTTAATTAAAACGATATTGTTGCTATCTATACTAGTCAGCTGTAAAGTAATTAATTATAATTGTAACAGGGGATCGAAGATGGTGCTAACCAAGGAAACTATAACTGGGATCAGCAGAGAAGCTAGTTAAAGCCATCCTCCAAATACCGTGTGCATCTTCACGAATCAAAGCAATGCTATACAAAGAAGCCCTCGAAGATGGGGTCGTCAACTCAAGAAAGTATTCTCAATACTTGAGGCATATTAATTTACTAATGATTACCATTCTCATTTTGAGGTGCTGCACCAGTAGTGTACCTGTGGTGTTAATAGGAAGCCTGCAATGAACTGAGATGGAGCCGGGTCTTCCTCAAACTAATGGAGGGGGACCATCAGAGGAGGAGCCAATGCATTCAAGCTCGACATCCTCCTCATTCCGGCCGGCCGATGCTAAGGCTACACGTGACAAAATGACACTTGCAATGCCAAAGCGTAAGAATCTCAAAGTTTGAACCACATAGCTTCTGCCTTCTGGGATTGGGATGATAAAAAATAGAAAGGGCATCTTATATTCTCTATCAGTACTCATATATGGAGAGTTCCTTCAACCTTAATATAAATATAAGAAGCGAAACTCCAAAAGTAGTTAAAAAGAAAAGAAAAGCTAGAAGGAGTCAAACCTCTGACCTTGTGGTTAACAGCCACACGCCCTAACCAACTGAGCTATTCCAGCTTCGATGAAAAACTTTTCTTTCAACTATTTAATAAATGTACAACCTTATTATATTCATAAATCGTAACTTTGAGATTTGTTATTTTACTTTTGATTTTTGGACAGAGCCGTATTGCATCTCGACCCATGTCATTTATCTTTTTTGTAAGGCATAAGTAATGTTGTCTTAAAATATCACTATTTCATTCATTTTTCCTTTGCCTCCAAATAGATAGTTCTATTCATAAACACTTGCATGAAAGTAAGAAAAAGTTAATTTGAACACATGAAAATACTTTTAATATATTGAAAACAAAGAAGCTAGTAAAGTGAGCGAAAAATCTACTAAACAAAAGTTGAAGACATTAGTTTCATATTCCCTAATAACATTCTAGGTATCTTCAATGTATAGTATAAGCTAGTTTTAAATAAAAGTTTGTTAAAGAATCATCAACGTGCCAACTCAATTGATCCATAAAATTTGAATAAAAGAACCTACAAAGTTCTGCACTTATATTCTTGAACCTAATTTTATTCTCACACAATTCATGAGAATGTTCACCATATCTTCTGCATTCTTTTCTTCATTATAAATGACACTATATTCCACTATCTATCTAAATGATTATCTAATCCCTAATATCGATCTATCCTCCTTATCCAATAAATAAATAAAAGATTGAATTTTAGCCCAAAATGTATCTTTAGTGGAACCTTTTGACTTATTTATATAGGTAATCACTTGATTTACATATATATCTTCTTTTTTTTCTTTTAACTTGTCAATAACAATTATGATACGGATCGATACTCATAAATTAATTATAAAACAATGAATTAGCAAGAGCGATAGGCATAAAAATTGTGAATTTAATAATATATAAAAAAAAATTATTTTATATAAAAATATACACTACAAAAAAAAATTATTTTAGCAATGGAATTTTTCCGTTACTAAAACAAGAAATTCAGTTACTAAAAGTTTTAGTAAAGAATTTATTCGTAGCAATATCGATAATTGTTAAAAAATTTAACAACGAAATATATTACGTTACTATATATAACAACGGAATTGTAACGGAATTTTCGTTTCTAAAATGGATTTTTCAATTTTAGTAACGGAACTGTAACGGAAAATTCCGTCATTAATTTCGTTACTAAAATTTTACAACAATTCCATAACAATTCCGTTTTTAATTCGTTAAAATTTAGAAACGAAAATTTTTTTCGTCACTATTCCGTTGCTATATAATACATTTTTTGTAGTGATAAATCTAATTTAAATTAATTATTGAATATTATAAATGTTACTCAAAGCGTGATGAGTTTTGTACGAATTTAATATTAGATACCTAGCTACAATATAACGAATAAATATATAAATTATAAGACGTCCATATCAATCAAGAACTAATATTGGGAATAGTTTTATGGCTTCATATGTGTGATTCTATATTAATTTTTCTGTTAGCTACATTAATTAAAATATTAGTGGGATTTGAGGACAATGTATATATATGTTAAGAATCTTAAGATTAGAAATAAGAGTCAAAGACAAAGCTTAAAGTATTTATGGACAATAATTCTAAAAGTCACGTAAGTTATATACAACAAACATTCCTATTTATTATCTTCAAAAAAAAAAAAATTCCTATATATTGATACTTTCACAATTAGTTGTATGTTCAGCAAAATAAAAATATACTATTAATGAGACATCTAAAACATAAATAATTTGTATAATAAAAAGTGGTAGAATGATATAGTGGAAACATGTCTCACTTAGGCATGTGTAGTAGAATATATATATAAGATATATCATGATTCATAAACATATATAGGAGCCTAAAGAATCTGAGCTAAAAAGAGAAAGATAACAAAAATAAAGGTGCTTTTGCATTAATGGTGGGAACATATACAAGTGGAATGCAAAATCCTAAAGAGAGCAATGAATTATTGTTGGTTCAATAGTTTTCTTTCCTTCACTGCCTTAACCTCAGAGAAGTGAGAGGTTAGGAACTGAATTGCTTTAATGAGTTTTTTAAATTATTTGTTAGCAAAATGAGTGAGAGTGATCCCTTCCTCCAATACATTTATTCATTCTGATAAGGAATTAGAGCGTTCATAAGTAGAGAGAAAAGGAATATTAATGTATTAATTAATATGTACCTACATGGGAATATTTAAGTACTCTTTTTAATTTGCATATGGATATATATATATATATATATATATATATATATATATACTTGTGAAATATTGAAGGAGAATCTTTTTTCGTTGTCATCTATCTTTTATTTTGTTTGTCTATTTAAGTCACGATATTCCACATCCAAACTCTACATATGATAAACGCATGCATGCATGTCCCCTAACAATTTTTTTCACTTTATCATTATGCATCTCTTGTTTTTTAATGAAATGAAATGTTTTTCGTAAGTTATAGAAAGTATCACATTCACATGAACATTGCTAGCTATACCTTGCCATACACATGACTCACCATACAAATAAAATAGAGATTATACTGAGTGTCTCGATATTTTCTTTCATTATTAAATTAATTATCTTAAAAGTATTACTATACTAATTTTTTCTATAACATAAATAATCCCTTTTATTCCAAAATAAAGTGTTAGATTTATCAATCATGATAGAATATTTATTCCAAAATTATTAATTATAAAAAAAATAAAAATAATTAATTATCCTAATTAATTAAATTCCTAATCATTAAGTATAATATTAAATTAAAATATATAAAATTGAAACTAAAAAACAAAACATAGTTTAAAGAAATCAAACAATATTGAAAGTGGTAGACATGGGATAACAAATGGGAGATGATATCTCAAGTCGACTCACAATGCAAATTATTATGTTGTATATTTGTGTCGATTTATTTGGATACATTATATTATAAAAATGAATGATTAAGTAATTTAAAGTGATGCACCCATTATAATTAGACACTCTACTCATCATCATTCATCACCACCAAACTCAGAAATTACTGCAACTCTACACTAACAGAATCAATGAAGCCAACATCAGCAGCTGCAGCAGAAACTCTCTCTCCAAAACAACCAGAAGCCCTCTCTATCTCTTCAATCCAGTCCGAGCTTAAACAACAATGGCCAATCACACTGCCTTTGGTGGCTATGAACTTCACTTGGTTCGCAAAAACAGCCATCACCACCGCCTTCCTCGGCCGCCTCGGTGAGCTCCCCCTCGCCGGTGCCGCCCTCGGCTTCACCTTCGCCAACGTCACTGGCCTCTCGATTCTCAACGGCCTCTGCGGCGCCATGGAGCCCATCTGCGGCCAAGCCTTCGGCGCCGGCAACTACCGCCTCCTCCACCGCACCCTCGTCTCCGCCACCGCCCTCCTTCTCGCCGCCTCCGTCCCCATCGCCTTCGCGTGGCTCAACGTCGAGAAGATCCTGATCTTCTTCGGCCAGGAGAGGGCGATCGCCGCCGTGGCGAGTCGGTACTTGCTCTATCTCATGCCTCAATTGGTGGTGACTTCCTTCTTGTGCCCGCTTAAGGCCTATTTGAGCACTCAGAATGTGACGGTGCCCATCATGATCAGCTCCGCCGCCGCTACGGCCCTCCACCTTCCGGCGAACGTCGCCCTCAGCCGCGCGAGGGGGCTGGAGGGGATATCGATGGCGGTGTGGGTAAGTGACTTGTTTATGGTGGTTTTGCTAGGGGTTTACGTACTCATATGGGAGAGGAGGAAGGGAGGGAATTGGCGGGAAGGGGGGTGGTTCGGTGGCGGCGGCGAGTGGCGGCGGCTGTTGCGGCTGAGCGGGCCGTGCTGCCTCACTACATGCCTTGAGTGGTGGTGCTACGAGATCGTGGTCCTCCTGGCGGGGCGCCTCCCAAACGCGCGGCGAGAGGTGGGAGTTGTAGCCATCGTCCTCAACTTCGATTACTTGCTCTACTCCGTCATGATATCGATCGCCACATGCGCGTCGGTGCGCGTGTCGAACGAGATCGGCGCGGGAAGGCCACGCGCTGCACAATGGGCGGCGCGGGTGAGTCTGGTGGTTGGGGGTGTTCTGGGAGTGGTTGGGGGAGCCACCATGGCGGGGTGCGGTGGCTGGTGGGGGAGGGTGTACACGAGGGAGGAGGGGGTGGTGAGGGGGGTGAGGAAGATAATGGTGGTGATGGCGGCGGTGGAAGTGGTGAATTTCCCGCTGGCGGTGTGCGGAGGGGTGGTGAGGGGCACGGGGCGGCCGTGGGTGGGGACCTACGCGAATGCAATAGGGTTTTATGTGGTGGCGCTGCCGTTGGGGGTGGTGTTGGGGTGGAAGGTGGGGATGGGGTTGGGGGGATTGGTGGTGGGGTTGGTGGGTGGAGTAGTGGTGTGTTTGCTTCTGGTTTTGGTGTTTCTTGCAAGAATAGATTGGGAAGGAGAGTGTCATCATCATCGTCAACAACATTTAGTTGATAATCAAAATCATAATCACAAGCAATTGTGTGCAGTTGGGTTGTGAATTGTGATGAGTGCTAATTACTATTGTTTTGTTTTTGTTCATTTTTATTTTAAGAAAGAAGTCCATATATAGATGGCTTGTTTTGGTTTCAAATTTCCATAAATAAACTTACAATAGAAACCAATATCTTGAATTTGATATAGGTAGTACTTGATCCAATATTTCTCTATTTTCATACTCTAACCAAGCATTTAAGGATCGTTTTCAAGAGACACCGAAGGCAAGACATTGAATTCAGAACTTCGATAGTTTTTACTATACTTTCCACATTATTTTTAATAAATGTGTCGGAAATAAGTGTCATATGTATATATTACATATTTCATAGAGCGGTATGATAGAAATAGTCCTGAATATGAGTATAAATGTATCAATCACCGATGACTAATAATAATATGTTTATTCAAATTAGCATTCTAAATTAGATTGTTATAGATAATATATAGTATATCATGGAATCATATCATAATACATATTCCATCTATTTCATTTAATTAAACATACTAATGAAGAATATAAAATTAGATGTATAACCTTACAAGTTTATTTTATTCACACTTGGTAAATGTATTCATTTCATTTTGGAATCAAGTATATCAATCAGGTCCAGCCTTTCCAATTCGTACCATATAAAAGTTCCAAATGAAGTAGCAACTTATAAAACTATAATTTTGGCATGAAAAATAGGTAATTAAAGTTGAAGTGACAAAACACTTGGCAAAGCACAAACATAATTAAGTTGGCCAAACCACACATGTATATTTGGAAAATGATTGCATTGGTGAGATATGTAGATATATTAATATATATTTTAAAATATCAATATCAATATCATAGTTTAAAGTCGAAAATCACAAAATCGAGGAAATGGAATTCCAGCAATGAATCCTAATATGCATCCACCAGGAATTAATTAAATTGTATACCATACGCTACTCCAAAAAAAAAAGAACTTTAAAGAGAAGAAAAAGAAGATAAGAGTGTATATGTCTTAAGCTTTTCAAGTGAAATCAAATACTATAAATTTGTGGCTGAAATGGCATCACATTTTTATGGCGTAGAGAAAGCTAATTACGCAAAATCAATGTACATAACATGTAAGTGGATATCAACTATTAGATATATATAGTGGTCGGAAACTAAAACTCCACATAATTATAAATTATTTAACCAAGATAGTGGAATACTTTGACTAATTATCCTATTAGATATAAAGCTAGGGAGTAAGTTTTAATTAGAGTTTCATGTTGGAGTTATTCATTAGCCGATCCTTAAATTAAATTGGTACCATATTTTTTGAAAATGTAATTATGGGTTAAATGAAGGAAAGAGCACATGAAACGAAAAGGGAATCACGAGGAGAGTTCTATAATTTCATGTTAGGAAAAGAAATACACACAAGCCACTTATATGTATATAGGCACATGGCATCCTAGGTGTAGAAAGATACGTGACTCCAATTAACAGGTTTCTTCTACAATTAAAACACTCTTTGCACTTTATGACTTCAGCAGCTCCATTTCAGCCTCATCTTCAAGCTTTCGGCTTTTTCTTTACATCTTCATACCCCTTCTTAAGATGGGCACAAATGGTTGTGAATCCCATCTTGTCAAAAATTCGATGGAAATTAAGTTGGTGAAGCCAAGGGTTTAGTAAATATATCTGCTAACGCTAACTCAGTCTTGATATGCATAGGTTTGACTATCTCGTTAACAAATTTCTCTCTATAACAATGTCAATCAACTTTTATATATTTCGTGCGTTCATGAAAAGTGAAAAGCCCAGTGAGAAGTGATTTAAACTGCTGCTTTATTGTCACGAAATATACGTATAGGTTTAGCATGTTTCAACCCTAAGTCTTGCAGAACATTTTCACCGAATTAATCTCACAAGCTGCATTAATTACCACTAATCTGTAGTCAGCTTCAGCTGAGAAACGTGATACCGTTTGTTGCGGTTTAGAGAGTTTTCAAGGAATAAGAAAAAACCAGTCACATACCTTTGAGTGTCACGACATGCAGTCCTTTCTGCATCCGCAAACTGATAAGAGTAGACAACAAGAATTATAATGAAAATGGATAACTAATATGAATAAAGAGAAACAATCAATATAATTCTTCTGTCCAAGCGTGAACGTCGAATTGTCTACTCAGTTTATGTCGTCCTTTTGTTTAGCCCGTTTTCGGTCTTGTTTCTCGTGCATGTTGGATTGATAATGCTTTGTTTTTTTTATCACTTTTCGTCTTTGTTGTTCCGTTTTATCCTCTTGTTTCTTTATTTCTTATCTCAAGTTAAAGAGTCGAACAAACGGGAACTATTAACGATCGAGAAGAGAAATGAGGACGAAAAGACACAAAAAAGAGAGCTGGCAGCACGCCAGGGTAGCGGTCGCTAGCCCTCAAGATTGTGAAGAGGAGGACAAAACATGTGCTTAGCGACTGCTGGCCCCTAACGGCCGCTAGCCACCTAGCGGAAACCAAGACAGAACGTGGGGCTAGTGAGCGCTAGCCCCGGTGCTTTCTCCCTAAGACAGAACGAGGGGCTAACGAACGTTGGCCCCTAGCGAGCACTATCCCCGATATTTTCTCTCCATGACAGAACGTGGGGGTAGCGTCTGCTACCCCCTAGCGAGTGCTAGCCATGCAGGATCTTCCAACTATATAAAGACTCCCTCACGTGAATTGAAAATCCTAAAAAGGATCTTCATCTACGTCAATTCACGTGAGGGAGTCTTTATATACTAGGAAGATCCCGCCTGTCTAGGGCTCGCTAGGGGGTAGCGGACGCTACCGTCCGCTACCCCCACGTTCTATCTTGGAGAGAAAGTACCGGAGCTAGCGTTCGCTTGCCCCACGTTCTGTCTTGGTTTCCGCAAGGTGTTTAGCGGCCGCTAGGGGCCAGCGGTCGCTAGCCACACGTTATGTCCTCCTCTTCATAATCTTGAGGGCTAGCGGCCGCTACCCTGGCGTGCTGCTAGCTCTCTTTTTGTGTGTCTTTTCGTCCTCGTTTCTCTTCTCAATCCTTAATAGCTCCCATTTGTTCGACTCTTTAACCTGAGATAAGAAATACGACAACAAGAGGATAAAACGGAACAACAAAGATGAGAAGTGATAAAAAGCAAAGCATTATCAATCCAACATGCACGAGAAACGAGACCGAAAATGGACTACACAACTCCCCCACACACAATACCTTGCTTTTCAAAACATGATACGAGTTAAACCATGCAACAACATCATATTTATTGTGAATGCCTCAAAAGGGATCAAAATACTATCACACTAATCACTACTACGTGTTTCCCTCCGTTTCAACTCCGATTTTGGATCCATTTGCGGCTACAGACTCCTATCAAGACGAGCTTCAATACTATACTTTCCAATTCACTATTTTCCTAACCATCAAAACACAAAAAATACAAGAAAACAAAGGAACTAAACATAAACAAGAAATTAATGGTATAAACTAAAAACGACTCAAAATGACTCAAAAAAAATGATAAAACGAATTAATAAATAATAATAAGACTACTAAAATATATTTAAAATGAGTGTTTATTATTTAGGTATGTCGGCACTCCACCATAGTTATTGTATGGACCAGCTAGCTTGTCTTAAGCTAGCAGATCGTTTCCTACGATCTGTCCAATGAACTGTCTAATCAAATATTAATTTGTTTAAGACGAAATTAATACTTTAATTATTCTCCTTGATTCTTGAGCCCATATTGAGTCAAACATCGAGACGTCTTGAGGACAGATCGTTTTACAACGATTTGTTTATTATGATACAACGCGCTGTTGTGGTTGAATAAACGATTTGTCTGTTCCAAGATCGTTTATTGTAGATGGCTCAAGTCTTCTGTGATCCTATACTAAAGAACATATAACTCTCTATAAGACAGGTGGTTTTTCTATCCACCTGTTCTTTTACAAACTATTTAATGTTCTTAAGGAACTAGATTAACAAATTGTTCCTATAAGTAAGTTTGAAATAACAAACTTCCTTTTTACATCATCGATCTGATAAAATCTATTCTCAGAAAAATGCTAAGTCTAAACCATGACAGGTAGCCTAAATCAAGAAATACAACTAGCTGATAATTAGAGACATATCATTAACACCGATCTGTTCCTTTACATTTTTTAGACAATTGTTAAAATAAACTTATACTCGTCATAATAGAAATCAATATGTCCAATAAGGATCATAAGAATAATACAGATCGTATAACTAACGACTTGCTCCTTTTATAAACGAGTTGTTCTTTAAAAGATTATATTGATCACTTGATTTTAATGAACTTATAATTACTAAGTGTTGTTTCGATAATCATCATCAAAACTTAAATACAATTTGTGGGGTTCCCAACACCATGTATTCCTTGTAATTCTTCAGTGGCTTAGAATCATCTTTTTGAAGTTGTACACTAGAATCGATCTTACTAATTCTTGTTTTAAATCACTCTCTATATCTATTAGAGAATGAAGAAACAATTTATTTTCCAAAATGTCATTCATCCTGTTGCATCACATTTTCAACCAAAATTTTTGTTAGTATAAAGACCACACAACACAAGCAATATAGCCTTAAAGATAAACATTATCTGCGTTAGTTCATACTCCCCAAACCCTTGTACTTAGACGTCATTTGATAGACTAATTAGGTTATGCCAAGTTTAGTTAAAAATTGTATGACTGAATGAGATAAAAGGAGATAAATATAATAATAGCTGGGTGTTTGGTATAATAATTTAAAATCTAAATAAAATAGTAATTTATAATTATAACCTTATAAGAATTTGAATAACAATCATATCTTATCCCTATGTTCCTCACCCTTTTACAATTTCAACTCCACTCACCATCGTCATATCAATTTTGCATAAGTCCCAAAAAATCAATTTTAAAGAGGTAAAGAGAGGGGCAGCTCTATAACAAAGTTCTAAATTTAAAAAAGAACGAATTTACAAATTTTCCAAAAAAATCAATTTCAAAAAATTAATATTGCAGATTACAAAAAGAGAGGGGGAGAGACCTCTACATATTTCCAAACAAAAAAAAAAAAAAAAAAATCATTTTTGCAGATTTCCCAACAAATCAATTTTAAAATATATATAACAATTTCAACTCCACTGTAACCCCCTCCATGGCTGCAAATTAGAAAGATAAGAATGATGTTCTAAATTTTAAAAAGAAAACAACAATATCCCAAATTTTGCAGATTTTCCAAAAATAAAAACTTGAGAGATGAAAAAAGAGAGGGGGGGGGGGGGGGGTTGGGTGGTGGGGAGGGGGGGAGCTCTACAGCAATGTCCCATATTTGGAAGATTGGCGAAATGTTTCCCCAATCTTGCAACGATAGAGAAAATAGGGAGAGAGAGGGAGCTCTTCAACGACGAAGTGCGGCGGCATAGAGTTTGAAAGTGTGGAGAAGTCAGTGGTGAAAGGAAGAAAGAGCAAGACACGAGAAGGGGAGAATAATGCAGGGTTATTTTGTAAATCCAACATAAATCAAATATTCTTCAATCAATATAATTCATGTCCCACTCATTTGGAGGGTTATGGAACCTAACGTAATAGTACAATTAAGGATGGACCGTGATTTAATATCGGGCCCAAAGGTTAAATCATTTTGTTACCAAACGCAAGTTTTGATTAGATTAATTTAGTATAACTTGGTTAAACCATCCTACCAAATGGGCCCTTAAAGTGCTTCCTCAAATAAGATTTAAATCTGAAATTAAACCATCATAATTGCATGAAACAAGCATATGATCAACATAAATGATCACACCAAGATAAAGATTGTCAATCTTCTTGTAGAAAATGAGCGATCTCCATCTTATATGGTTAAACCAAAACTAAGAAGTACTTTGGAGACATTTTGGGCGTTTTACTTTTTCTTTGTTAAAGATGCCGGGAAGAAATACCTAGCCACCCTTAGTTTGTTGAATGGGTTATAAAATAGGGTTTTGAATAGTGATAAAGCATGCATTTTTGGATCCACTATTGAAATATTACAATTCTTAAATTTTCTTTCATGATGCAAAAACAGATAATGCACTTGATACACTCAGAAATTGCAAAGCTTAAATTATTTCTTGAATATCACACCTTGTAATTCCTAAAATTACTTATGTATCTATTGAAGTATACTTGTTCTTTCAGTCTATATGTCTTAATTTGACGAAGAACAAAGAAGGTATCTCATATTTGTAATTGGAGAACTTGTAAAGGAGACCCTGAATTTGTTATTGTGTGTATTCAAGGGGACCATTTGAAATTTATCTTTAACATTTGTTTCTTATCAATTATAACATGTATATTACTCCACATAATCAACATGTCATCTACATAAAGAGACACTATAACAAAGACATTTGGTGAGCATGTAATGTAAACACATTTTTCACACTCGTTGATTTTGAAACAATTTGAAAACATTACTTCGTCAAATCTCAAGAGTCCCTATAAAGACGCTTGTTTCAAACCATACAAAGAACTATCCAGTTTGCACACCTTCTTCTCTTAACCCAGTGCAACAAACACCTCGGGTTATTCCATGTGTATCTTAACTTTCAGTTCGCCATTAAAAAAGCAGCCTTTACATGCATATGGTGAATCTCAAGATTGTGCAAAGAAACAATCATTAGAAGCACTCGAATAGATGTAATTCTTGTCACATGTACCCTTCTATTTTGTTTAAGCGACCTTAAACTTTTCAATAGTGCCATCATGTTTAAATTTCCTTTTAAGGATCCATTTACAACCTAACAGTTTGTGACCTTCTGGAAGATCGGCCAATACCCATGTGTGATTTTCCATTATTGGATCAATTTCACTATTGATTACCTCTTTCCATAAAGAAACATCTGGAATTGAGAGGGTTTCACGTATCGACTTTGGTTCTTAATCCAACATAAAAGTGATGTAGGCAGGATCAAAATCTTTGGCAATTCTGCCTTTTTTGCTACGCCTTGGTTCATCATCATAATGATGAGAACTCCTAGTTTCTTCAGCAGTTATTTAAGCAGAGCTATTTATAACTGTTTGACATTCATTATCCTTAAAATGATATATATTCTCAAATAAAATATAATTTCTTGACTCAATTGTTGTACCTTCTTTCACATCGGAAACCTCCAAACGGTGAACAAGAAAACGGTATGCGCTACTATTTAGTGCATATCCGATAAAGATACAATCAACAGTTTTAAGGTTAATTGTAATTTATTTCATTAAAGGCACTTGAACTATAGCCAAACACCCTCACACTTTGAGGTATTTTTAAGACGACTTGCGTCTTTTTCACAACTCGTATGGAGTTACATCCGTACCTTTAAGTGAAATTTTATTCAAAATGTAATTCGCTGTTAAGACAGCTTCTCCCCACATGTTATGGGGTAATTCCGAACATATCAACAGAGCATTCATCATCTCTTTAAAAATACGATTTATACGTTCATTAAATTTGTTCGTCTGAGGTGAATTTGGGGCTGTAGTTGGATGAATTATGCCACTTGCGTCACATAACTCCTCAAATGGAGCAACATACTCCCCTCCTCTATCACCTCTCACAACCTTGATTTTACGATCAAGTTGATTTTCCGCTTCCGATTTGAAATCGCCTCATCTTTACCTTTTAAAAGATAAAGATAACAATATCTTGTTAAATCATCAATAAAAAAGTAATAAATTTTTTTTACCACCTATAGTTTGCACAAAATTCTAAGCACAAACATATTTGTGAATTAAACCTAAAGGTTTGGTGCTCCTCTAAACCGAGTGAAATGGTAGTTTGGTCATTTTGACTTCAACACAAATTTCACATTTTCATTTTGAATTAAATACACCAATTTTTAGTAATTCTAAATTTACTAACCTTTTTATGACATTTAGATTAAGATGTTCTAATCTATAATGCCATAAATTAGAGCACTCAAACAAGTAAGAGAAAGATAAAACATTCTCATTATTCGCAAGTTTCGGTACACGACAAACATCCATTACATTAAGTTTAAAAAAACCATTGGAAATAAAACATTTTTCAAGAAAAGTACCAAACTTTGACAAAACAAAATTGTCAGATTCAAACACGAGCCTAAAGTCCTTTATAACAAGAATAGAACCTGACACGAGATTCTTTTGGATGTCTAGGACATGCATGCAACACATCCTTTAACTTAAGCTACTGACCAGATGTTAGCTTGAGCACGCAATCACCAACACCGGCAATATCAGAAGAGTCATGATTTCCCATGTGAAGCTTCTTCCTCTCAACAACTCGCTACGTCGATAATATATTCCGATTAGAACACATATAAACGGTAGTGCTCGTGTCGACAAACCATGGACGCAAATTGTCAACATGGTTGACTTCAGAAACCACAGGAGCCAAGTCATCCTCTTCCCACTTTTCTCTCTTGACAACATGATGAAATCTCTTAGTTTGCTTCTTTTTCTTCTTTAGACTAGTGAAGTAATTCGCCATGTTGTTAGACTTTTCACAATTGAAGAAAGTACCTATGAATTTCTGAGCAACAACTTTGTCATTTCTTTTATTTTTCGCATTAGGGCGGCCACACATTATGGAGTTCTCACCATGCTCCATTAAATTGGTTTTCGCCGCGTCTCCAAGTTTAAACCTTGGATCACACCTCCTACTGTCTTCTTCGATTCAAAGTTTTACAATGAGATCCAAATCTCCATCTTAATCTTTTTGTGAGTAAGAGGAAGAATCTATGGCAGCAACAATGAACAGAGTCGGCAAGTTCATTTGCTCAGCTTGCATGTTGTGCAAAAGAGTTTGCAACTTTGGCACCTGCTCCATTATAGATCGAGAATCAATCATCTTGAAGTCCAAACGTTGTATACAAGAAACTTTTCCTTTCTTGCATCCTTGACACAATAATTTTTCTCAAGAGAATCCATAGCTCTTTCGCCGTTTTCATATCGTCATAAACTAAGTATAGAGTGTCCTCTTACCCATTTAGCACACAATTCTTACTAGAAATTCTCCTTGATGCCATAAATTAGAGACAACATGAACATTGAAGTTCACCTCATACAGTATAACTAGAGCATCCTTATTCAAGAAGTTAGCAAGTCTTAACGTTGTTAGGTAAAATACCATCTTTTGATATCACCTTTTGAAATCAACACCCGAAAACTTCTCAGGTTTCTACCCTTGAAGAAGCGCCCTCGAAAAAGGAGCTATCAAATGTTGTTAGTCCCAATAACAGAAACAGTAGATGAGGCACCGATTATGGTGGTGGCAACAATAGTGGAAATAGCGGCGGGGACGGAAGCAACAGTAACAGTGGCAGTGGCGGTATTAGAGGAAGTCGACATCTCAACAGCAAAGTCGGTATCACTTCTCGCGATTGTTAATAATAAATAAAACCTTTTTTAAATCGAGATGCAAAGATTATAATTCTTGAAAATTACAATAATAAAATAAAATAGTCGAGTCTAGGAAGACCTCTTTCCGTGAGACGCAATACATCCTGACTAGTGCTCATGGTGCGACGTATCGTCCCCAAAGATAAAACTACATCTCTCTCGAAATCAGAACTAAATTCAAAAAAGCTCCAATGAAGTTTACGAGAGAAGGAATCGAACAACAAAATTAAGCTCCTAAAACTAAATATGAGAATATGCATAAATGATATAAGAGAGCAAAATAATTTTGTGTGAAAAAACTAACTCACAAACTTCCATTTATAGCACCATGGGAAAAATTTATAGGTCACTTCCATAATTAAGATTTATAATTATCATAAAAGTTATTACAACTAAAAAGTCTCTCAGTGGTTTTCTTGCCAAAATTTAAGTCTCCAAATACTAACATGGCTATGTGGCGGAAAGTCATGCAGATGGCAATTCAAAGTGGGCTTTCCAATTGTGCTAGTTAATAAAATAACAAAATTCCCAATTAAATAATCATCCAAACTAGGGCCCAAATATTTATAAATTGTGGGCTCAAAGACATTACCATATCAAAGCCACCCATATTATTTTTCACTCACCGAAAATTGATTTTGAGAAAAAATGCTACAATTATCTATTTGAAGCGTAGAATAATTCTCAACTATTTAATTTTCAAAAAAATAAATATACAACTGTTATATTAATTAAGAACCATACAAATTCAAAATTAATTTTCCAACAGCCCATACCAACCCAACAAGTGAGGCCGTCAACGTTTTCATTGTAAGACTAGTTGTCATACTCCATTGATGCTTCTCAATTGGTGGCTTTCGTTGGTGTTAACAAAATGAAAACTCCATTTCTAATATAAAGAAAGAGATAAAAGAAATGTAGAGGAAGATACAAGAAGGAAGAAAATATTATTGATGTAAAATGAATACTGATTACAAAGTATGAAGAAAATGATAAATGTAGTACTACATCAATAATGTATTTATACATCTCATTATGTCACGCCCCAATTCCCGAGGGAAGGCCCGTAAGCCGGGGTGCGACTAGGGGCGGGATTTAAGAAGCGGTGAAGAAGGGGGGGCATGCTTGATTTGGAAAGAAACCCGAATAATACTTCAAACATAACCATTAATTGATAAGCGAGAAGACTCGCAATTCAAATCGATGCAAAAAAGCTATTCGATGATAGAATTTGAGGTTCACAATCCTAATTATATCGAATAGAATAACATAACCAAAGTCAATAGAAGTTATAGATCGACAGACGAACTATACTTGACAAAAGATAATATCATAGCGGACGCAATTCATAAAATCAACTAGATGACAACAACACCGCCTCAGCTCAACCCGTCACCACCGGCACTTAACCTGAAAACATTTGAAAACAATTTGTGGGCTGAGTACTAGTGTACTCAGTGGGCTATGCATTTTATAAACAGTTTTATAAAATATAAACGTTTTTATCCATTCATGAACAACATACCTTAGAAGATTTCAAAACGAAAAGTACTTCTAAGCATGTCAAAACATTTATCATTTTCATTCGTTGTGCACAGTTATGTACGTTCTAAAGTTACTCTTACTTTGGCCCCGGACCTCTTGCCACTGTCGAGCCCATTTACATCCAGACTTCGGGTTGAAACCCAGAGAGTCTATTGAGCATTTAGATTTCGGGTTGAAACCCAGAGAATCCCTTTCTGCTTTTGGATTTCGGGTCGAAACCCAGAGAATCCCATTAACATTACAGCAGCACACAATAGAGATCAACCCATTGCACTACTACCCATCGTGTACACAGTTTTCGACTAACGTGTTAGGTAAAGACGAAAACCTCGATCGATTAACTTCAGAGCATTAAACTTAGTTGAACGTACATTAAAACATGACATGGATAACATTTCATTTTGCAATATAAGAGCTTATATAACTCAAACATAATTTTGAGAAAAATAAACCCACCTCTTCGAATAAATCCGTCGATTAAACCTCCTTTGAGTTTAGAAAAGCGGTGCTAATCCTCACGTGCAACTTGACTTACACGTTGTACTTGACCTTCATATAATACTTAGAAACCTTAGAATCTAAATAAATCTATATCTAATTAAAAGCTAATAAATAGCTCTTAGAGTTTCATATCCATTCTATTTTCTAGAAACGAAGCTTGGATTTTCCTCGAAAACCTTAGCTCGTTATATAGCATTTAATAAATTAAAGCTATCATTACTCGTTTAAAATGAGATAATTAGATCCTATAAAATTATTCGGGATATAAATATTAATTTCCCACTTTTAATCGTTATTTGCATTGAGCTATGATTCATAGTTTATTAATTAACTATTAGAAATTAATTAATAATATTAAATAATTATTCTCAATTAATAATTATTAATACTAAATTGATTAATCAAGATTAATTAAATTAAATCATTCCATTAAGTATTAATTTAACATTCATTTAAATTAATTAATCAAGCCCAACTAGATTTTCTTAGTTAAGCCACGTAAACAATTTATTTAGCCGAACACTTAATTTTAATT
This sequence comes from Leonotis leonurus, assembly GCA_026898415.1. Classification (NCBI taxonomy): domain Eukaryota; kingdom Viridiplantae; phylum Streptophyta; class Magnoliopsida; order Lamiales; family Lamiaceae; genus Leonotis; species Leonotis leonurus. The sequence goes on from JAPKLX010000040.1 coordinate 408,329, forward strand.
CTAACCCAATACTTTTCATTGGGCTTGACCCAAAAAAATAAATATCGACCCAGCCCAACTTCTTTTCTTTTTTACTCTTATAATTTTTCTTTTCCCTTTTCTTATTATCCCCACCCCCCCGCCCAACCCCCAACCCATCTCTCTTCCCCACTCCACTTTTCTTTTCCTCTGCTTCTGCAACATATCACCATCACCCATTTTCTTCATTTCTAATTTCCCTTTTTGTTTCTTTTATTTCTCTTTTGTCTTGCAACAAAATTTCTACCCTCCATAAACCCCGAGAAGTCACTCTTCCTTAATTCCCTCATTTCTCTATTTTTTTCTTCTTTTCTGCAAAACTCCCGCCCCCAACGTACCCCACCCTCCCATTTCTCTAAATATTATCTTTAATTATAGTTGATTAACTTAGTAGATAAATGCTTATTCTTGTTGGTAAAAAGAAAACAAAAATTCTAGGTTAAGTTCTTTGCACATAATTTGTTATATAGGAGCATTGAAAACATAAACATTGAAGACATAAATGAGTGATCTTAAGAAGTTTGAACTAACATTTTAGGGGATTCATTCTTAGTTTAAACTAATTCTTAAACTGAAAGCTATATACATAAAACATAATTTGAGTTCCTTATGAAAACTTACTTGATTGTGGTGGAAGATGACGATGTGGGATTAAGGCTGTCAAAATTTACCGAAAAAACGGTATACCGTACTTACCGTACCGAAAAATACCGAATATAAGGTATACCGAAATTTTTGGTAAGGTATCATACCGTACCGAACTTTTAGGTAAGGTAAAGGTATAATTTTTCCAAATATCGAGGTATACCGTCATATACCGTACCGCGGTATATACCGAAAAAATTGGTATATACCGTTATTTTGGTATATATCGATATATATATATACACACACATATTTATAATATTACATGTACATATATATTCGATTTGAATTATAAGAAAATTGTTTATTCATAAATTATGAATTATAATTAATGAATATGAATGACAAACTGCAAAAACATGTGAATTTATTGATAATTAAAAAGATTGAACAATAACTTATATACTACTTATTATCTTAAATAATAACGATAAACTAATATATATATATATATATTGTTACATAACTAAATAATTATGATATAATTAGACGATCTATTAGTTACTAAATATAATATAAGTTGTAATATATAATTAATGAAAATATATTATTATTTTTATAATATATCATACATAGATGATCAAATTAATTATAATTATATGCCTAAATCTAGTTAATTAGTTATATGAAAATACAATAATATAGTTAGTTAATATATTGTAATTAATTATATGATATTAGTGGTTTATCTCATAAATTATGTTATTAAAAAATAATACTTTATATTTTTTATATGTTAGACCTTGTTTAAGGTGATTTTCATTATAAATAAATTCCGGTATATCGCAAAAAAAAAGTATATCGAATTAAGGTAAGATATACCGAAAGTAAATAAGTTTTGGTATACCGTGTAAGAAAGGTATACCGAAGTAAGGTAAGGTATACCGAAAATAAGGTAAGGTATAGGTATGTAAAAATGTCATACCGAAAGTAAGGTATACCGAACTAAGGTATACCGAAAAGTATGGTAAGGTAACGGTATGAAATTTTTCATACCGAAGGTAAATGTAAGGTATAAGGTATGACAATTTTAGTAAGGTATACCGTACCGCGACACCCCTATGTGGGATGCTATTGGAAGAGTATGTGATGTGAGCTAGGAGTTGATAAGGAGATGATACGAGGATGGTATGGGAGCAGCAAAACGTGTGTATACTTGATTGAAGGAGTGGTTGGGATGAAAAGAAGAAAACCTAGACTAGATAGTAGGCACCTTAGGCTTAGATATTTATTGTACACTATAGTGTAATGTTAAATCTTGTAATAGTTATTGGATATTACTCATTTATTCTTGTTTTGATTGGGATACAACATTGTATTGTCTTTTATTTTATTATAATTAAATTTTGTTTCTTTGCAATTAGATAAACGTGTTAATTTAGTTTATTAAATTAATTCGATTATTTTACTTAAATCGATCCGTTTTAAAATTCGTGTTTAAATCGTTATCCGATTTAAATTAATAACCTAAAATGAAACTCAACATCGGAGTTTTAAATTCTTAATGGATTTGAGAACTCTAATATAGTAAAACTTGATTAATACGATGACTAAAAGAGTGGGGTATTACACATTAACTAACTAGATAGAGAGTAAACAAACTACATCGGAGTCGTTTGGTTTGTTTGATAGGATTGATAAGATTAACACCTTTAAATCTTTACATTCTTATCCATACTCCTTAATCACTCAAATGTTTGATTATATAATCACACCAAATTTGGATTGATAATATTATCCCTCCTTAGAGTGGGATGAAGAAGAATTTTTTTTTTTTATATTTCATATAGGAGGGATGTATAAATAAGAAGGGATTTAAAGAGTAATTATACTTTTATCCCACATTTTAAAGGAATAAATTTATCTCTCAAAGAGAATATAGCCGAAATGTAAATGAAATGAGCTGCATTTGATGAAATTGATCTATAGCATTTTTCCTTCTGTCTTGAGCTTTTTTTCTTCCATACATGAGCTCACATTAGTTTCAATGTAATAGTTCGATTTCAAGTTTACTGTTATTAATAGATCGTTTAATTCAAGAGGGCTGGATTTAGGGGAAGACAATTCCCAAAATTATGTTAACTATTATTTATGTCTTTGAATATACGAAATAAGAAATTGAAAGAGGTTATAGAGTATGCTAAGTGTTTGTAGAAATTTCATAGTGATTTTTAAATATACGACGTGTAATTTCACATCGATCTAACCCTCAAACATATATTTATATGAGGATGATCTTGTATGGTCGTGTTCGTGCAATTTAATTTTATTGTGATGAATTTTGGTAAAGATGACAATTTATATTTTTTTTATAAGCGACTAGCTAGTTTTTACTTTTATTTAGAAAAACTATTTTAAAAATTGTCTCATAATTTTTGAATAAATTATTTATTTAACATCAATTAACTCTAATTTAAATTAGATAAATGTATATGAGAATTATTCATTAATCCAACGGATAATATAGTTTCCTTAAATTTCGAATTTGATGCTACTGGACGCGTTGCATTGTTATTCAACAATGCATTAAGGGTAAAATTGCCCACTTAATCTTTGGCGGTTTACAAAAATATTTGAAATTGATTTCATATCCATAATTCTAGCAACTAACTAAAATAACTTCTCAAGCCAAAGTGAATTACCATATTCAATTTCATTCTTCCGAAAACACTTGTAGCTTTGCACGATTAGAGATTACAAAGATGCATCCCACCATTGTGCAAAGATCGGGGTGATGTAAGGCTGTCGGCGACGACAACTTCCAAATCCCATATATACATGATGCATCAGCGGTGCAATCTTGCCCTAAATCCAATGCATCTACCCGAAGAAGACTAATTAAAAACCAATAAGGTTAGTATCTTATTGCATTTATCTTAAAGCACATGAATCTAAAGGGTTCAATACATTTTGATATTGGTTCCACCACAAAAATTGGGGCTTTTTTAATTTAGCAAAGAACATGATTTTTTCGATGCAGTGATAGTTATTTGTGATATGATGGTTGGTTATTTTCAAATTTTGTGTCATTATCTTGTAGTTTTAGAACTTGGGAGTTAGGGTTTGAGTTGTTTTGAAGTATAAATCTGGTTCTTTTTAAATTTCGTTTCATTAACTTTTAGTTTTTTGTATAGTTTCGGTGGTTGAATTCATGTTATGTGATCGCCTGTAAATGTGTTTTGATGCATAATGATATAAACTTACAATTCAATACATATCAATGTTCATTAATCATGAATAAGTATGGGTTTTATATAGTTCATAATATACCTGATGTAAATGTATACGTGCACTATCGTATAATGTTTATTGCAGTTTTCTACTTACTAATATTACAGGTTGAAATTATATAATTTATCATGTTGAAATTATATATGGTTTTGCATTGAAATATATCTGGACATGCGTTATATTATGATGTTTATTGCATCATGACACAAAATTTGAGTAACACTTATATTATGTTATAATCTCATTAATGCATTTTCAGCATCATGTTTGATGCATAATGATGTAAACTTATCGTTCAGTACATATAATAACTTTGTTTGTTATATTTAAATATTGAATTTTGCTTGTGAAAAAAAACGTACTAATTTACATTAATTTTTTCCCACAGAGAGGACGAAAGCGCGACACGACATCATGGCGCGACCGAAGTTACGGCTGAAATGCTTAACATGATGGTTGTTGCAGGTTCAAAGAAAAAGAGAGAAAAATGTTCAACTGTAAACACTGGCAAACAAATCAATGATATTTCAGAAGAGATTTCTGATGATGCTGATTGAAACAATGGTTCCAAATACCCAATCATCTCATGCAGAACAGAACCGCATTAGGAAAGAGAAAAACTTCTCTCGATCGTGTTTAGTATGTTTTTGTCTTGTTTTGGTAGTATTTTAGTATATTGATTTGTCATGTTTTGTGTGTTGGTTCTTTGTTTAGTGTTGTGTTATTGTTCGTTTTTACGTTTCTTTGTTTCGTGTTTTGGATGTAGGAGGTGGAAAGAGGTGGAATATAAGCTTAAATGATGCCGTAAATGTTGCAGATACTAAGACGAACGAAGCCGAGGAAAGCGGATGGGAGCTTACTTGGAGATATGGGCAAAAAATGAGAGGAGAAAGAACGCGGGTGCATAGCCATACACAAAATTGTTGCGCAATGCGCAACAATTTTGTTTTGGCTCGTTCTCTTTCGTTACAACTCCGAATTCAGATCCGTTTGCGGCTACGGATTTCTATCGAGACAAGCTTCAATTTGGTGTTTTCAAAAATTTCGTATTTTGCACAGGCCAGCGGTCGCTGGGCCTGTGCTGCAGCAGAGGGTCAGAAGGTTGTAGCCAGTGACCGCTGGCTTCCCAGCGGCCGCTGGCTAACAGTTATGTGCGTGTTTTAATTGTTATAATGCGTCATTTTTCGAATGCCCAACCATTGTAACTTGTAGAAACTCTCCCAAACACTTTTTCTTACTGCTTTTCTTAGTTTAGTGCCTTGGGGTATCCAAGGATTGAAAGGATTTAGCAACCGAATTGTGGATTCTTAGTAAGTTATCTTCAATGAATCTTTCTATGGATTTACTTTTCAATATGGTTGGCTAAGTTCTTATATAGGGTTGATTGTTTCTTATCTATGGTTTGATGCTTGATTTGATCTTCTTAATGGTTGTTTTGATCTGTGTTTAAGAGTTTTCCATGCTTGATCACCGTGTGCAACTCTAGAAATAGGATTAATTTGATCAATGAATGATTCTATTTCTCTTTTGTAATCAAACAACCTAACCTATTAATCGGATACGTAAAATAGGTAATCATATCTTTATTAGTGTTACTCTAAGTGTGATTTGTATACGTTAGTAATAATCACGGATTAGCTTTAAGAACACGTAAATTATTGGCTAATCAACTTAGGGAAAACCTATTAAAGATTTGGTTTGATTAAATAAGCATTGACCTAGATTAGATATGATCTTTATCCTAGACTTCAATCACTTGTGTATCCCCGTTTATTATTTTTCGTATTAGTTTAGAGTTCTTAATCTTTGTGCAATCTAATCCTGGTCATAGTATGTTTAAGATTTCATTCTTTGTATTTTAGTACTAATGATTGATAGCCCTACATAGTCTTCCTTTGAGATACGACATTCAGGTCGACTTTACACGTATTGCACTTCCTTTGGATTAATTTAAGATACGTTATTGGTTGAACAAATCGCTCGTTTGTTTATTGTTGCATTGTATAGTCATGTAATTTGCATTAAATATATACGTAGTATTGCATTGTATAGTTACGTAATTTGTATTAGACATATATATATATATGTATATGTATTGTACTACCATTTAATTTTTGGTAGTTGGATAAATTTATGGGATAACATAATCTTCCAAAAATATTTGAAATATCCCCTAGTTTTGAATTACATAAATTTTAATTGGGAAACGCAACCGAAATCATGCAATCCCAATTTATGTCATTTTGATTCACAATAAAACTTCTGAAGCATTCTGTTATATTTATTATTGCATTGTATTCTGTAAAGAATTATAAATTGGACGACACTGAAATATTTCATTCTAATCTAAATGTCGATACAATTTACATTTATATATCAATGCAATTCACATATATGTGTGATGCAACAAAATATTATTAGACAAAATAACATTGCAATTTTCACGTATATAACAATGCAATCTCAGTTTTAACCTTGAGCAACAACATAATCACGACATCATGATCTTAAACTCGTCGAAATTGAGAACTCCATCGCCGAGCAACAATCTCTCCACTACAACACAAGTAGCAAAAACAGTCCCTCCCTACCACACTATTATCGCCCACGTCGCGGAATCCTTGACTGAAAAAGCAGCAATGTTAGCGAACACATCAGGTGCACCATTCCCCAAAGAAAGCAGAGTAACCCCTGCAACAGTAGGGGGCAATTTCAATAAATCGCATGCTAATGAAGATTACGCTAAAAAATATACATATATATGATGCAATAATAATATATTATAGTGCAAATAACTATAATATCACACTGCAACTATTAATGTAAATACTATTTATTCGCTACACTTACCTTGACTTTCTTATTCCATCAAGTTCATCAATTTCAGTTCTGCATCTCCCAGGAATGTATTAATTTTGATTAAGCATCATTTACTTCTTCAATCACGTTCTCATCAATTAATTCTCCAACTTAAATTTCCTAATCACTAATTATGGTAATTGAATCCTGTTGTAGTTAATAATTCGGCAGTTATGGAAAGATATGAATAAAATCCCTTAAGTATCACTTAATTAGTTGTGCACTCATTTTCTCTCATAATTAAAAGTACTTGTTTACCCTTTTGATCATAATTAGAGAATATTTTAATAAATAGAAATTCGAAAACTTTCACTTATTTATATGACGTTAGATCAAAAATTGAAAGATTATGATCACTTCTTATTTACTATTAAAAAACCACTTTCTATTTAATCTATATCCTATCTAGTTAATTATTTATTATAAATGACATCCTCACATCACTTCAAATAAAATTGGTTCAGATGATTAAATTTAGTTATACGATACGATTTAAAACACAAAGTACATAGACGAGACTGTCTCGTAAAATCACGTTTTAATGAATTTAAGATAAGGCCGGGAATATATAATATGAACAAATATCCTACACTTTATATTTTCAACTTGGCATTTGAAGTTTATTTCTTTTTAAAGAATATACGATACATTAATTTTATTTCATAATTACTAATATAAACGAGTTTGGTTGGGGTGTCATGAGTAAATTACTTTTAATCGATATGAGATAAGTACACAAATTTGTATTTAGGGAATTAGGGGGAGATATTATACTACAAATATTAAAATCACTCTTTAATCATATGTTTTAAAATGAGGACTATATAATTCTATAAGAGCGAGCTAGTTTATGTTTATAAAATGATAAGCGTTTATCATTCTTTTTACATAATATTTATAAATAAATTATATGATGACAAGATAAAAATATTATGTTTTCCTTTTTCTATGATATAATTAAAATTGTCGATTAGAGACAAATAATAACATAACAACCAATATAGCAGACATAAGAACAAAACAAACATATATAATAGACGATTCGAATATAAAAACTAACAAGCCAATGACAAATAGTAAAAACATAAGTTCAAACAGAAAAACCCTAAGAGATGAGAACGAAACCAGAAACATTAAATGCAGAAAACTGAAAAAGGGAAATCAAGAAAGACTGGTAATTAACTTAAAAGCAGTAAATCATCGACAATAGGATGCCATTCGATGGAATTTGAAATGGATAATGCATATAGCTACATGATAAAGCATGTAGCGTTGGGGTCTTCTTCGAGGGTGTAGCCTGGTGGCGGGATGTAAGAAGTGCGCGGCGGCGGCGGTGGCGGCGGCGCATTATCCTGATAGCCATAGGACCAATTGGGAGGGGTGTGGTGGTGGATCTCGTGGGAAGCACTCTGGTAAGGGCCGTGGTCGGACTCACGGTCGGAGATGTAGACTCTGTCGCCATAGTGGTCAACGTAATTATTGTGATTATACGAGTATCCTCGTCGTCCTCCACTGCTCCAGTCCGCCTCCGGACGCGGCGGAGACGGCGGTGTAGGTGGAGGATAGTTGGACCGCCAAGTGAATGTGTTGGTGTCGAAATACTTATCGTAATAAGGAGGATCTCCTCCTTCTCGAATGACGCCGTATTCCGGGAGATCACTCGGCGGTGGTTCGGAAGTCGACGCGGCGGACTTCGACTTGGAACGACGCTTGCTTTTGCCGAAGAGACCCATTTTTTATGTTGAATTGAGGGTTTGTCTCTTACTTTTCAATATATATATATATATATATATAGGGTTTTGCATGCATGAGAGGAGATCGAGAGAAAAAATAAGCTTATTATGTGATTATGGAAACGTGAATCCTTAGCCTTTTAGAGCGATATCATTTCTATTGTTAAGTTGAAACGATTATCCTAACACTAATAGGGATTGAAAGGTTTAAGTAAGGTAAAAATTCAATTGGTTGTTGATGTAGAAAACGTTGAGATTGGAATTGTAAAAGGAGATTTTGTGTATGTTAATTATAGCTGTTAATATGGTAAGCCAATACATAGCTAATCATTTGGGTACTCATTGGAAAACTGTGAAAAGAATACTAAGATATATTGCTGGCTATCTTATCATGGTTTGCACATCACTCGATCTGCTACATTTGATATCGTTGGCTTCTGGGATTCTGACTGGGCATCGACCGCCGTTCCACTTCTGGCATATGTGTATATCTTGGAGGAAATTTAATTTCATGGTCATCGAAGAAGCAACCTATCGTCTCTAGATCAAGGCACGGAGGTGGAATATCGAAGTCTCACTTATGATACACTACAAGAAAACATACATTTAGTGAGAGTAAAAATTGCATTGTACCGTCATTATTCACTAGAAAAGCAATAACGAGATGTGATGACGGGCAAAACATTTTGTTACTAAAAGTTTTTAGTGATGAAATTTAAAATTAACTATAAATTTTACTCTCATTAAAACTATTTTCTTACAATTAGTGATCGTTAATACTTCTGTCACTAAATGTCATTTTTCTTGTAGTGATATTTTGACTTCTCTCCTTACTTAAAGAAATCTCTTGTACTGTTCAACATCCTCCCATACTTTGGTCGATAACTTAAGTACCATATCCTTGGAATCCAATCCAGCATTTCATGCCCGCACAAAGCACATCGAGATTGATTTTCATTTTGTCCGAGTATGCCTTGCTTCCCATAACATCCAACCAGTGGCGGACGCAGAATTTTTGCTCCGGGGGTGCTCCATTATAAATATTAATTCAGCGCTATTTCACATGTGCTCTCAGTGTTTTGATTTGCTTCACTTAGGGGTAGAGCTAGCAAAAACGGCCCGAACCAATAGGCCTGCCCAAAAGCCCGTGGTTTGGGCGAGTTTGGGCTTGGAAAAAGAAGGCCTGAAAAAAAACAGGCCTAAAAAGTTCGGGGTTTTTGGGCTAAAAAGTCCGCCCGATAATATATGATAAAATACTATTTTTTGCAATTTTTATTTAATTTAAATATCATTGTAATATTTATATTTTTTATAACTTTGATAGAAATTAAATAAATGACTTTTAAAGTTTTAATTGTTTATAACCAAACGGTCCCCACCTTAAATAACCCCTCCAACCCCCTGTCCCACTGAGCCCAGTTACTCACTCACTCACATAAAAGACAAATAATTGAGAATTTGAGAGAGACTTAGTTGTTGTATTAATCACAATACTTTGCTGTAAAAGAAGAAAAACGTAAAGAAAAAAGAGTAAATTCTCCATTACACTACCGTGCTCACCGCTTATTTTTGCTGAGTTGAATCCGGCTTCATCCAGTTAGATAGCAAGTTAGCAACTAGTCTGTGAAAAATGAGGAAAAACGTTTGGGCAACTCTGTGTGAAGAAGAAAAGTAAATCAAATACAAATATGCAATAGTTATTGGGCTACTTCATGTATTTGGGCTGAGAAGAATTAATTTTAAAGTTAAATACACAATTTAAGTTATTGGACTTTAATTATTTATGTTAAGGTTGAATATGATAATAAAACGTGGGCTTTTTTTTAATTGAATGATATATTTTAATTAATTTTGATTAATTGAATAATTAAATTTTGATTAATATTTGTTAATTTAAAATAATTATTTAATTAGAACTTGATGAGGCGATTGACGGTTCTACGTGCCGTTCAACGCGACTAATTTTTGAGGGATCGAGATGGTAGGGAAGCTATTCGTACCACAGTGAAGGGTGTTATGTCGAAAACTTATCATCGAAAAACTAAAAAAAAATATTTTTTTTGGGTGGGGGGTGCTTCAGCCCACCCTAGCACCCCCCTGTGTCCGCCACTGCATCCAACTTCAGCATGTACCATCGATGGATCAAATTGCAAACATTCTCATGAAACTTCTTTCATTCTCTGGCCTAAAACACAAGCTAAGTGTCGTTGGTTTTGGGTCGCTCGTATTGAGGGCGGATCACATCTCAGTCATGCATGCATTGCATGCATGAAGAAAGAGATATCAACCAGAAAGCTCTCCAAGATTTCTCTCACAAACAAACTCCATGTGGCATCATGTGATTGGTTTCTACATAGAGAATATTATTTGAATATGCTATGGAATATATTTTGTATTGGCTTCTGTTAGGTACACTATTATTATTGTAACTATTTCATGTAATGAAAATATACATATTCTTCTGCAAAAGCTTAAATACCATGAATGTTATTCTCCTTTTATATTATTTCATTAGTACCTTGTTAAAATAGAATTTTGAATTCAACACACTGAATACTCTAAAGAGACTTAACGTGAATTCTTAAAGTCTGGATTCTCTATCATGTAAAGTCCAAAGCATAATGTGATGAAGAATATGAAGACAAACCTGGGAACGCCATTACTCAATGTGGAAGAGAATTGGATGCAGGAGTCTTCCAGGAGAGAGTACGGTCTTTTCTGTACGCTTCTGTTCTGATGGGGGAGGACAGAACAAAGACTACGGTACTCCTCCTAGGGACCACCCACATGTTTTAATAATATAACTTAACTGTAATTGCAAGTTAGCCCATCAACAACTCAACAATTACACTTTAGTATTATATACTTATATAATAGCAACACATAACACATTTTATTATATATGTGACCACACTTTATAGATATATTAGAAATTAATCTAACAATCTCCCACTTGGGCACAATATATAATTATCCTGATAATGTATTATAACCGAAAAAGCGCTTATAAGAACATGTTATCATATACTTTATGTATATAAACAATCTCGTCCATTGACTGCACTCATACAAGGACTAAAGTAGCGTTCATCAAATATAGCTCGACTAGACTGACAGTAATCACATGCACAAACACAACCAAACGACATAGATCACATGGTATAACGAAAATCAGATACAGAATCTATTTTCAAATGGTCCTCTTTAAACCTTTAAACTTTAGATGAAGGCAAATGAATACAAAATAAGCAACAAAACTGAAATCTTGATCAAGATAGAACTTCATTAAAGGTGAAGTAAGTGTGTTGCAACAACATGAAATCATAAGTATCAAAAAGCAACAAAATGTAGCTCCCACTGAATCTATACAATCTCATCTAATGATGATATTCCCATACTAGATACATGTTCATGAAAGACCTTAGGCACTAGGGCCTTAGTAAACGGATCCGCAATCATGGAGCCAGTTCCGATATGCTCAATCGATATCAGGTTATTTTGAACCTTCTCTTTCACAACCAGGAACTTGATGTCTATGTGCTTCGACTTTGAACAGCTCCTATTGTTGTTAGAATACAGGACTGCTGATTTATTGTCACAATAAATCTTAAGTGGTCTTTCGATTGTTTCCACAATGCGCAGCCCAGTGACAAAGTTCCTCAGCCAAATCCCGTGATCTGTAGCTTGATAACATGCTACAAATTCTGCTTCCATCGTGGAAGAAGCTACAAGTGTTTGTTTGACACTTTTCCAAGATATAACTCCTCCAGCCAGCAGATAGACGTATCCAGTAGTGGATTTCCTGCTGTCTTGACAACCAGCAAAGTCAGAATCGGAGTATCCAATGACCTCCAAGTTATCTGACCTTCTGTAGATTAGCATGTAATCTTTTGTTCCTTGTAAATATCTGAAAATCCTCTTGGCTGCTCTCCAGTGAGTCATCCCAGGATCACTTAGATATCTACCTAGCATTCCCACTATGTACGCTATATCCGGACGCGTACATACCTGAGCATACATTAAACTTCCTATTGCCGAAGCATAAGGAATGTTTTGCATCTGTTGAATTTCAAGATTGGTTTTGGGACACTGAGAAAGACTAAACTTTTCTCCTTTAGATACAGGGGTATCTACCGGTCTACTACCTTGCATACTAAACCTCTTAAGTATCTTTTCGATATAACTCTTTTGCGATAATTCAAGCACACCTTTAGATCTATTACGGTGTATTTTGATTCCTAATACAAAAGAAGCTTCCCCAAGATCTTTCATCTCAAAGTTTTCAGAGAGAAATCTCTTAGTATCCTTAAGGAAGTTCAAGTCATTTGAGGCTAGTAAGATATCATCTACATATAGAACCAGAAGTACAAACTTACTCCCACTGAACTTATGATATACACAATCCTCAACTACGTTCATTTCAAAACCAAATGAAAGAACTACTTCATGAAATTTGTGATACCATTGACGAGAAGCTTGTTTGAGCCCGTAGATGGATTTCTTTAGTTTACAAACCATTTCCTTCGAGTCACCTTTTTCAAAGTGCTCTGGTTGTTTCATATAGATTGTTTCTTCAATGTCTCCATTGAGAAAAGCAGTTTTAACATCCATCTGATGCAGCTCAAGATCAAAATGAGCAACTAAAGCCATGATTATTCTAAACGAGTCTTTCGATGAAACCGGAGAGAAAGTCTCAGAATAATCTATACCTTCTTTCTGAGTATAGCCTTTTGCAACAAGACGTGCTTTATATCTCTCCACTTTACCTTTTGCATCCCTTTTGGTTTTAAATATCCATTTACAACCAATTGGTCTTGCTCCTGATGGTAATGGGACAAGATCCCATACTTGATTGTCTTGCATAGACTTATACTCTTCATTCATGGCTTCAATCCATTGAGCAGAGTGTTCATCTTGCATGGCCTGACGGAAAGTGACAGGGTCGTTTTCCATCAGTCCATTAGATTCCTCAGCTTCCATGAGGTATACTTCATAATCCTCAAGAAAAGCACTCCGTCTCTCTCTAGTGGATCTCCTCAATTGTAATTGAGGTTGCTCTACAAGTTGTTCTTGAGGTTGTTGAGTTTGATCTAATTGAATGGGGATATTCTCAATGATATCACCTTGAGGTACATTCACATCTACTTCTCGAGTATTGAAAGGTACGAGAACCTGAACACTACTAGAAGCAGCAGCACTGCTTGAAGCAGTAGTAGGATTCACATTTGAACCCTCCTCAAAAGTAATATCCCTTATTCTATTTCTTCCCCCAAAGTCAATATCCTCAAAGAACGAGGCAGTTCCCGTCTCAAAAATAGCTCTAGATGTGGGATCATAAAACTTAAAACCCCTTGAGTGTTCAGAGTATCCTATGAAGTAACTGCTAACTGTTTTGGGGTCCAATTTCTTTTCATGAGGCCTGTAAGGCCTTGCTTCAGCTGGACAACCCCAAATATGCAAATGCTTAAGACTGGGCTTTCGACCAGTCCATAGCTCATAAGGTGTTTTATTAGCAGCCTTAGTGGGTACTCTATTTAAGATATACGCTGCTGTTTTTAATGCTTCTCCCCAGAGAGACTCAGGTAAGGTAGAATGAGCTATCATAATCCTTACCATATCCTTAAGAGTCCTGTTTCGTCTCTCAGATACTTCATTCATGCTTGGTGTACCAGGCATTGTATACTGAGGGACAATTCCGAATTCCTCTAGGAATTTAGTGAAAGGGCCAGGACGTTGTTCACCTGAGCCGTCATATCTACCATAGTATTCACCACCACGGTCAGACCTGACAGCCTTAATAGTTCTGTTAAGTTGATTTTCAACTTCAGCTTTAAAAGTTTTGAACACGTCAATAGATTGACTCTTTTCATATATGAGATATAGGTAGCCATATCTTGAGAAGTCATCTATAGAAGAGATGAAATATTGTTGACCATTCCAAGAAGATGTAGGGAAAGGACCACATATATCAGTATGTATCAACTCTAATACTTCTGAAGTTCTGTAGGCTCCTAGTTTCTTTTGTTTGGTCTGTTTCCCCTTTATACATTCAACACAGACATTATAATCTGTGAAATCAAGAGGATCCAAAATTTCATCTGACACTAAACGCTCAACTCTATGTCTAGAGATGTGTCCTAGGCATTTGTGCCATAAGTTTGCAGAAGTGTCCTTATTTATTTTTCTCTTAGTACCTTTAGATTCCACATGCAGGTTTTCATTGTAGGAAGATATTGTTTCCAACAAATATAGATTATCATAAGAGTTAAGGTAACCAGATCCAACAACCATTGAATTAAAAGACAAGGTAAACTGTCTGTTTCCAAAAGAACAAGTGTAACCAAATTTGTCCAATAAACAAACAAAAATTAAATTCCGTCTAAACGACGGTACAACATAAGTGTCTTTTAAATCTAGAAAATATCCAGTCCCTAACATTAATCTAAAGTGTCCTATCGCCTCCACTTCAACCGACTTTCCGTCTCCAACGTAGATGTGTCTCTCAACATCACTCGGTCTTTGGTAGCTTAGGCAACCCTGAATAGAAATACTAATGTGAGTGGTAGCACCCGAATCCAACCACCAAGTATTTCTTGGTACTGAAGATAAATTTACTTTAGAACAGACCAAAGCAAAGACTATACCTTTCTTAGCACGCCATTCGTGGTACTTAGTACAGTCTTTCTTCACATGATCCGGCTTCTTGCAGAAGAAACAATTCATTTCCTTAACTTGTTTCTTCTTGGCCGGTGCCTTATCAGCAGCTTGCTTTTTAGACGGCCTTTTCTTGCCTTTACCCTTAGAGGTCGATGCCACATGGGCACTTTCAGTTCGCTCTCTCTTAAGCTTTTCCTTCTCTTGAACACATTGAGAAATGAGCTCGTTAGGAGTCTATTTCTCCTTTTGACAGTTATAGCTAGTCTTAAACTGGCTAAACTGTGGAGGTAGAGAGATTAAGGCCATAAGTACCAGGAAATCATCAGTGAATTCCATTTTCAAAGCCTTAAGCTTTGAAGCGATGTTAAACATCTCCATAAGGTACTCCCTAATACTTCCTTGTCCTTTATATCTCATCGACGTAAGAGTCGAGAGAAGAGACATCAACTCTATTTTGTCATTTTTGGCAAAACACTGTTCGAGTTCTTCAAGGAAGATTTTGGCCGAACTGACCTTTTCCATATCATGACCTCTGAAGGCCTCTGGGATACTGTTAAGCATGACTTAGTCTGTTTGAACGGTCCCACCTCTCAACCTCCTTTCTATGTTCAGGAGTGCTTTCCTCAGTGAGAGGTGCGGGTTGTTCAATCCGAAAGACCAAATCTAAATCCATGCAACCCAGCATAATCAAAAGGTGTCTTTTTCAATCTTTAAAATTTGTCCCATTTAACATGGGAGGTGGATTAATGCCAGAAGATAAAGTATTTGCGGATGACATATTAGCTGAATTGAACAAAAGAATAAAGAATGAATCAGTAAACATAAATGAATTAATTTACGCACAACAAAGTAACTTTAGGTCCTAACTAATGGTCAATAGGTTTTATCCCCATCCGAGATACCAAGCGCACCACCAATGTCTATCCTTTGAGCTTCAACATTGGCTACAAGCGGTACTCTTGATGTAGTGATCAAGTGATGATAGTAAGGACGTGTTGAACAACAAACAATCTTTGGACCGTTTTATTGAACACACAAGTTCAACCAGATTACTATCACTCACTTATCTCCACAGTATGCATAGTCAACTCAGCCAAATGTGGATCTTCCTTTGGGCCGATTACACAAACGCATGAATTGAAAACGCAAAACAACCATATATAGGGCTAGATGTAATAGTCTCCACAAAAGAGGTCACTTTGGCAACGCATTACTTCAACTAAAGCACCTAGAAAACAAATACGGTGCAAGAAAATAAAATTGCAAGAAAATAACTTGCTGTCGCTAAACTGAAGTGGGGTCAGTGGCCGCGGGGACCTCAGCGGTCGCTGACCTCAACATATTTTCGCCCGCCGTAAGTAAGGTCAGCGGTCGCTGACCTCAACAATCTATCTTCTGCCGTAAGTAAGGTCAGCGGCCGCTGACCTGGGCAATCTGTACAGGTTTATTCAGCGACACAAAAAATGCGAATCTTGGCCGTTTTGACCGGAATATGCATCATTAAACGGCGAAAACTTAAAATTAAGGATATCAAACCCCCAATAAAACCCTTCCCCACATGAAAGGAACAATTAACACATGATTTTACACCCAATAATGCCCAAAATCATGAAATTAGGAGAATTTCTAAATGTAAACAGCGGAAGAAACATAAAATAAAATTCTCCCAAATTCAAAACGGTAAAATCATGGAGGATCAATGGCATCATCACATAATGTCCTAATCTCAGACTAACATAGATAGAGTGCCTCCGATACCACTTGTTAAAATAGAAATTTGAATTCAACACACTGAATACTCTAAAGAGACTTAACGTGAATTCTTAAAGTCTGGATTCTCTATCATGTAAAGTCCAAAACATAATTTGATGAAGAATATGAAGACAAACTTGGGAACGCCATTACTCAATGTGGAAGAGAATTGGATGCAGGAGTCTTCCAGGAGAGAGTACGGTCTTTTCTGTACGCTTCTGTTCTGATGGGGGAGGACAGAACAAAGACTACGGTACTCCTCCTGGGGACCACCCACATGTTTTAATAAAATAACTTAACTGTAATTGCAAGTTAGCCCCTCAACAACTCAACAATTACACTTTAGTATTATATACTTATATAATAGCAACACATAACACATTTTATTATATATGTGACCACTATTTATAGATATATTAGAAATTAATCTAACTTACCTATCTTGCTTCTAACTATAACTAACTTGTAACCAATTCTACAACTGCTAAGTTATACAACCAACACCTCCCAATTCTACTTTTACAAACCATACGAAATATGAACTGAAATGTACGTGAAATGTAAATGAAATGAGCTCCATTTGATAAGATTGATCTGTAGCCTTTTTCCTTCTGTCTTGAGCTTTTGTTGCTGCCACACATGAGCTCACATTAGTTTAAGTGTAATAGTTCGATTTGAAGCTTACTATTATTGATAGATCAGTTGATTCTACACGCCTAGGTTATTAACTATTGTTTATCTCTTTCAATATACTCCCTCATCTCTCAGTCATAAGCTAAGTCTTATATTTGCTTTTGGTCACGGTATTTAAGGATCGTTGAAAAGTAGTATAAAATGGTGATAAATATATATATATTATTTAAAGTTGTGTGAGTAATAAAGGTGTTTTAAAAATCTTGTAACACTTAGGTTGGAACAACCAAAAAAGGAAAACGTAACACTTAGAGCGGGACGGAGGAAATATGATATAAGAAAGTAAAGGAGGTTCAAAGTATGTTAAGTGTTTCTAGAAACTTCATAGTGATTTTTAAATATACGTCTAATTTCACGTCGATCTAACAAACTCAAACATGCAGACTCGAACATATTTACACGAGGATGGCCTTGTTGTTAATTTAGTTGTATTCGTGCAATATAATATCATTCCTACTAGCATGACCAATATTGATCATGCTTATACAATTTTATGTTATTTACACGATTTACACAATTATGATGTGTTTTGGTCATGTTCGTTTAATTTTATAATAATGGTATTTGTGTAAGAGTGGCTATTTTATATATTCTTTTTATAAGTTTTTACCTTTTATTTGGAGATAAACCTATTTAAAAAATTGTCTCGTATTAGAATTTTTGAATAAAATGTTTATTTTGTATCAATTAACTCTAACTTAAATCAGATAAAAGTAAATGATGAGTATTCTTATTTCTAAACGCAATATTCATTTATGATATGAATCTAACTATATATAATATGATTAACTATTTATTCTAAATGATATCCTCAAATCACTTCAAATAAAATAGGTTCAGATTATTGAATTTAGTTATAACATATGATTTAAAACACAAAGTATATAGAAGAGACTATGTCGTAAAATCACATTTTAATGACTGTATGATAAGGCCAGGAATATATAATATGAACAAATATCCTAGATTTTAGATTTTCAAATTGACATTTGAAGTTTAATTTTTTTAAAGAAAATACAATACATAACTATAACTACATCGATTTTATTAATTTAGACACATTTTAACCATAAAGCTCTTACAATTTTAATTAAAATATGTCTAAATTAGTGGGACGGGAAGAGTTCTTCATAATTATTCATATATACTGAGTTCGGTTGGAGAGTGAATAGTAAAATTACTTTTTAATCTGATATGAGATAAGTACACAAATTTGTATTTAACGAGAGATGTTATGCTACAAATATTAAAATCACTTTTTAATCATGTTTTAAAATGAGTACGAATATATAATTCTATAAGAGGTAGTTTGTATCAACTCTAGCTTACTTCTTTTTTACATAATATTTATAAATAAATCATATAATGAGAAGATAAAAATAGTATTGTTTCATTGTTCTATGATATAATTAAAATTGTTGACAAGAGAAAATAATACCGCCTCTGTCACATTATCAAAGTTTGATAATTTTTTTATTTTATTATTTTAGTCAAATAAAACTAGAAATAATGTGAGACATTGAGTAATATAGAAACCAATACAGTAGACATTAAGAACAAAATAAACATATAAAGTAAGTAGACAATTGGAATATAAAAACTAACACGCCAATGAGAGAGAGTAAAAACAGAAGTTCAAACAGCAAAACCCTAAGAGATGAGAACGAAACCAGAAACATTAAATGCAGAAAACTGAAAAAGGGAAATCAAGAAAGACTGGTAATTAACTTAAAAGCAGTAAATCATCGACAATAGGATGCCATTCGATGGAATTTGAAATGGATAATGCATATAGCTACATGATAATGCATGTAGCGTAGGGGTCTTCTTCGAGGGTGTAGCCTGGAGGCGGGATGAAAGAAGTGCGCGGCGGCGGCGGCGGCGGCGGCGCATTATCCACATAGCCATAGGTCATATCGGGAGGGGTGTGGTGGTGGTAGTTCTCATGGGACGCACTCTGGTAGGGTCCGTAGCCGGACTCACGGTCGGAGATGTAGCCTCTGTTGCCATAGTGGTCAGCGTAATTATTGTGATTATACGAGTATCCTCGTCGTCCTCCACTGCTCCAGTCCGCCTCCGGACGCGGCGGAGACGGCGGTGCAGGTGGACCATAGGACTGCCAAGTGAATGTGTTGGTGTCGAAATACTTATCGTAATAAGTATTCGTAGGATCTACTTCATCGCTATCGCGGCCGTAGTCCGGGCGATCACTCGGCGGTGGTTGGGAAGTCGAGGCGGCGGACTTCGACTTGGAACGACGCTTGCTTTTGCCGAAGAGACCCATCTTTGATGTTGACTAATTGAGGGTTTGTCTCTTACTTGTCACAATATATATATATACATATACGGTTTTGCATGCATGAGAGGAGATCGAGTGACAAATTAAGCTTATTACGTGATTATGGAAACGTGAATCTTTAGCCCTTTAGAGATATATCATTGGTATTGTTAAGTTGAACGATTATCCTAACACTAATTAATAGGGATTGAAAAGGTTTAAGTAAGGTAAAAATTCAATTGGTTGTTGATATAGAAAACGTTGAGATTGGAATTGTAAAAGGGTGATTTTGTACATGTTTGTTAATTATAGTGATGAAAAGGAAAGTGATTCATAATTAGTGTAATTTGCAGAGTTTTCTTACTTACTACCTTCATTGATCTTACGAATTAGTGCCCGCTATAGCGAGAGAATAAAGATTTTCGATTACGTACTTTCTCTGTTTTAATTTAAATATATAAGATTTATAAAATCTAAATATGGGTGAAATACTGTTGCATCTAAATATAAAATAAATATTGTGATATGTGCTGAATTACTTATGTGAAATATCCTTTGTGGTTTCTATAGTTGATTTGATATATATATATATATATATATAATATATTAAATGAATATATATTCTCCTTAATTCAAGGTTGATGTGACAAAACTACAATTTTTTGGATGTAAATTTAATTTATATGCAATATTTATCTCAATTAATATATTATATATGGTAATTTTACTAATATGATTAATTATGTTTTATAATATAATAAATCATCATTTAATCTTATTTAATTAATTATTCAGTCAACATTGCAATAAATATAATTTAATAATTTTAGAAAGAATCTATAATATTTATAATGAAATATATAATTTGATTTTTATTTAATAATTATTTCATTAATTTTTTAATTAAAAATTTCAGTAAAATAAAATATAAATATTTCAATCCATTAATACATATAACTAATCGAGTAAAATCTAAAATCTAGAATATTCACTAATTCATATAATTCAATAAATAAAATATATAATATTTTTATTAAAAAAATTATTTCATTAATATTAAATTTCATACCGATTAAAATTTTAAATTTTAAATTTAATTTTATAGAAAATTTTAATTTACGCAATTATTAAATTTGTCAAACAATTGTTCATATTTATCTTAAACCTCAACTTTATTCAATATCGATTTTAATATTTACTAAAAAATTTACTATATTAAATTGACTAAGAGTTAAAAAAAAATTAACATAGATTTTTTTACTACTTGATTATCATGCCTAATTTTGACTCACTAACGAAATAAATTTTTATACATATAACATTAATTATTTGATGATTAAATAAATATTTTTACGAATAAAAATTATTTATTTGATTTGGTTAACTAATTGATTTTATCTAACAAATAAATAGTCAATTTTTTAAATTATTTTTTTTTAATTACGACATCTAGTGATTATATACCAATAAATTTTACACAGGATAAGTCTGCATGTAACAATTATATTTTGCAACTGATATAATTTTTCTAGTAACATGGATTTGCGATTATGTTAATAAAATATATGCAATGTGATTTTTTACCAATACATTCTATATACGATAAATTACGGTAAAAAATATTTACTTCTTCTAATTAGTTAATTAGTTAAAAATAGCGATTGTAATTATGATTTTATGGATATACTGACTATTGAAACAATATGAATTATTAATTGGATCTATTCCTATGGGTGAGCAAAATTAACTGAATCCGAAAAATCAAATTGAAATATTAAATTTGGTTTGGTTATTTTGATTTTTTGGTTTGGTTTGATTTTATTTTCTGATCCGAATTTTAATTTGGTTTGGTTCATTCATAAAAAATCAAACCGAAAAATCTGAAAAATCCGAATTATTTTATTAGTCTATAATATATTTCACCATATATATTTTTATTTTCTTTTTAATTATATATTATCTTATATTTCAAAATATTAAATATTATGTAGGAAATTAAATGTAGTATTTCATTTTTAAACTTTTAAAGTTAAAAACTTATTTTTTTTTTTAGTATATAGTTAGATTTTAATAATTAATTATTCTTAAAATTGAATGAAATTAGTTATTTCAAAGCAGTAAAATTCATAGAGATATGCATCATCGAAGTCATATAAAAAATTGCAACGATATGTATTATTTTGTAGAAGGCGTTTAATACACAAACGTAAAATCTAGATAATTCACACGACTCGTAGTTTGACGGCGTAAACGTAATACACAAACGTATAAATATGTAGAGCCAAAGCAGTAAAATTCATAGAGATATGCATCATTGAAGTCATATAAAAAATTATAGCGATATGTATTATTTTGTAGAAGGCGTTTAATACACAAAGATAAAATCTAGATATTTGATATTTTTAGCTTATATTTTTTTTAATGCATATGGCATTGCATATCAAATTATTTTTTCTTATGTATATTATTGCTTATTAGTGCTTTTAACATTGCATTTATATAATTATGTTAGTGCGTATTTTTTAAATGCAGTTGACATTGCATTTATATAACCACATTAATGCATTTTATATTTTAATGCATTATATATCATTTGCATGTATTAGGAGCATTTCATATTGCTTTCATATTTGATATTTTTAGCTTATATTTTTTTAATGCACATGGCATTGCATATCAAATTATTTTTTCTTATGTATATTATTGCTTTTTAATGTTTTTAACATTGCATATATATAATTAGATTAGTGTGTATTATCACAAAATATCAAAGATACTAATGATTAAGTAAAATTAAATATACTTAGATTATAATATGCATCGTGAGATTTAAAAATCGGTAATGCATTAATATTAAACTTATTTATATTCACAAAAAATATTTTTCAATAATTCTGGGATGTTTTCATATTTTTGGTGACCACTTAAGGACAATGCATAATACGTTGTAAAACAATGCATAATACCTTGAATACATACCTTGAGAATGCATAATAAATCAGAGTTGGAATTTGGCGATACGGCGATATGGGGAGAAAGATAGAATGATAATGATGAATATAACGTGTATTGAGATTTAATTGGGATATGGGCGATACATAATACCAACCGAACAACAATAATTCCACTATTTAAAGATAACAAATTTATAATTTATAACAATCGTTAAAATAAAGATTTTCGTGATAGCAACAATAATTCCACTAATTGGGATAACAATAATTCCACTATTTAATTATAACAAATTTATAAAATTACGTATATAACCTTTTTTAAGAAAAAATAAATAAAATATATTCAAAAAATGATGTTTAAATTTGTATCGTTGATTTAAAGGATCTAACGATTTGTATTCATTTTTAGTTAATTCATATAGATTCATTTTTATTTGATTCTCCTCCTACATTTACACACACACACACACATATATATATATATAATTCTTCCAATGATAAATGTGAAGCATTCTGAATAATTGATAGTTGTATTATTTACAATTCAAATTCATAACTTATGCATAAAATGCATCATAATCATAGTATATTGTATAATATATAAAACATATTATCACAATTATACACTACATTAATATATTGAATGCATCATGATAATATATACTTCAAATGCAATCTTTTTTACTTTCCACAAACAATGTCTTTTTACATATACCAATTGTTATGGAACAGTGGGTTGAAGAAAAAAAGAAGCTTTTGCTGAAGAAATGAAAATTATGGAGTTATGCTAATTTGGGCGTGAAGATAGATTTAAAGAACTAAGATCTTGTTTGTTGCTTGAGGATTCTAGCAGATGAATTACAAGGATTTATCAATGTGTTTCAGCTTCAGATATTGGAACAAACAATTGATTTGGGAAGGAAGCAAATCCTTACTTTGGATGTCATTGCCAAAAGGTTTAAGCCACCTCCTAAGCCTTTTGTCAATCCATCTTCTCAGTTCAGAAGATCAGATGCTCCTCCTATTCTTCCTTCTGTACCTGCAAAGACAAATTCCACAGTCACCAACAAGGCTACCACTAAACTACTTATTTCTGCAGAAATGGCAGCTAGAAAGGAAAAAGGTTTGTGTTACAACTGTGATGAAAAGTATGTGCTTGGTCACAGATGAAAGCACTTCATTCTGTACTTAGTCATGACTGGAGAAGAGGAGTTGTTATATGCTCATGAAGCTAATGATTTGGAGGGAATTGATTCAGAACCAAAGGTGGAGGAGATTCAAATTTCTCTGCACTCAATGTTAGGTGATGGGGACCCTTACTACCATGAGGTTGTTGGAGAAGTGGGGGATCACAAATTGAATATATTGCTTGATACTGGGAGCACTTTGAGTTTCTTGTAAGAGGATACAACAAATAAACTTGGTTGTAAAATTAACAGTGATAGACCACTTTTCGTTAGGGTGACTAATGGCCAAAACTTGGTCAGTACTAGAAAGGTTACTGATTTTAAATGGCACGTCCAGGGCCATGAATTTCAGTACTCACCTAGGCTATTTAAAATTGAGGGGTGTAACATGATTTTGGGAGGTAACTGGCTAAGATTTTGCACACCTATTGAGCTTGATTATAAAAATATGAGTTTCATTGTTACTTTAATGGGGGAAAGAGTCAAACTCAGAGCCTTAAATGTTGTAGATTGTTAGCTTATTACTGGCCCTGTGTTCTACAGTCTTATTCATCGGGATGCTAATAAGATGAGATTTTTGTATTGATTAATTTTATCCCAGATGAGGGGTTACCTTCAGTTTAACTGCCTTGCTGCAAGACTATGCTGATGTTTTTGAAGAGTCTTTGGGTTTGCCACCTGTGAGAGGAATTGAACATCAGATATAGTTAAAATAGGGAAGCATTCCTAAACATCAATATCCTTATAGAACCTCTCATAATCACAAAGATGAACTTGAGAAGATTGTGAAAGAGATGCTACAATTTCATATTATTCAGCATAGTAGAAGCCCTTTTGCCTCTCATGTTATACTTGTTAAAAAGAAGTACAACACTTGGAGGATGTGTGTAGACTACAAGTACCTAAATTCTCTCACAGTGAAGCATGATTATCATATTCCTATTATTGATAAGTTGTTGGATGAGTTGTATGGAGCTAGATACTTCTCTAAAATAGACTTGAGGTCATGATATTTTCAGATCAAGCCTGAAGACAGGTATCTAACTGCCTTTAGTACTCATCATGACCATTTTGAATTCTTAGTGATTCCCTTTGGTCTATGTAATGCTCCTGCTACATTTCAAAGTCTTATGAATCACGTTTTTCAAGATTATTTGAGGAAGTTTGTATTGGTCTTCTTTGATGATATTTAGTGTATAATAAGTGTTGGGAGGACCATTTATTGCACTTGCAATTAGTTTTGGGGTTATTAAGACAATATACCTTATATGCTAAGAAAAGTAAGTGTAGTTTTGGCCAACTTAAGGTGGAGTACCTTGGCAATTTCATCATTGCTGAGGGTGTTTCTACTGATCCCGACAAAATTGCTTGTATGGTGGCTTGGCCTACTCCTAAAAATGTTAAGTAACTCAGGGGTTTTCTGGGATTGACAGGTTATTATAGGAAGTTATAAGGAACTATGGGACTTTGAGCAGCCATCTCATTGCTTTATTGAAGGACAGTTTCTAGTGGAATTCAGATGTGGAGTTGGCTTTTCAGAATTTGAAGTAGTATCAGTTGTTTCTTGATTATATCTAGAAATTACATGGCTCTCCTCTTAGTATTGTTTCTGACAGAGAAAAGGTGTTTACAAGTACATTTTGGAAGGAGCTTTTCAAACTCATGGGAAGTAAGTTGGATATGTCGTCAGTCTATCACCCGCAAATTGATGGCCAAACGGAGAGGCTAAATCAGTGTTTAGAAAATTACTTGCGTTGTATGGTTGGTGATAATCCTAGACTATGGTTTAAGTGGTTTTCTCTGGCTAAATATTGGTATAATATCAATTACCACATCAGCCTTAAGTGTACTCCTTTTCAAGCACTTTATGGGTATCCACCTCCTCACCTATCTTTTCACTCTACTACTTCTGATGCTACAAATCTTATGGGCCAAAGACAATCTTTTATGCAGAACCTAAGAGATAATCTTCTACAATCTCAAAGTAGAATGAAATTCTTTGCAGATCGCAAAAGGGAGGAAAGGGAGTTCCAAATGGGAGATATGGTGTTCTTGAAACTACAGCCTTTCCGGAAAAATTCAGTTTCTTTGTGACGTAACATGAAGCTTTCTGCTCGTTTTTATGGTCCTTATAAAATTCTTGAACGAAATGGGAATGTGGCCTACAGATTGGATCTACCTGATTCTTCATGAATTCACCTTGTTTTTCATGTTTCTCTTCTAAAGAAATGTGTAGGGAAGGACATTGTACCTGAATCTGTTGTGCCGGAAACTGATGAGGAGGGGCGTGTTCTGATTGCGCCTCTTTCTTTGCTGGATGGCCGTCGTCTTCATCGTCGAGAGGTTGAGGTTTTTCAATTGCTTGTCCAGTGGGAAAAGTCAAGAATTGAATCTGCTACTTGGGAGGATTTCTCGTTTTTGTACCGCAAGTTTTCAACTTTTGATCCTTGCGGACAAAGATCGATTGAAGGTGGGGGTATTGTTATGGAACAGTGGGTTGAAGAAAAAAAAGAAGTTTTTGCTGAAGAAAGGGAAATTATGGATTTTTGCTAATTTGGGCGTGAAGAAGAAGAATAATAGCCAAATTAGTGAAGAAAGTCAAATGAGTCAAAGCCATACATGTGGCTAGCATTAGAGAAATGAGAGCTCTTAGAATTAATTGTTTTTTCGCATTTTATTTTAAACGCACGCTTCTGTTTTTCATTTTTTTTGTTTATCAAGTTTAGTTGTTTGGGGGATATTTGTAGCTCACATTTTATGGGTGAAAATCTAGAAAATAAAAGTCTATATCTCTCCTATTTTCTCCCTCTATTTTCCTTATCATCGCTGCTACTGTTTCATTGAGTTGGTAATATTTCCAAATTTACATATCAAATCAACTACATCCAAATATTATATATATATTTGTAGTGATCACTACACCAACCCTTATATATAATTAACTCTTAAGTAAAAAATTAAAATTTATGCATTATTTAAATGCATTATATGTACTATTTTATTGCATCACATGATAATGCACTTTTAAGCATTATTCAATGCATCAATGCATTTCATGCATAATTTATTTTCATAATTAATGTGGATAATAGATTATACAATGATCATTAGTTTATAGTAGGTGGTAGATCATATAGAAAATGAGTTTTTTCATAAGAAATATGAAGCAATCTCGAACATTAATTTACAGCGATAGACAGTTGTGATTAATTATACTTTTAACGATTTAATTAAATGATAATATGTCATAAATAATAAAATAATGGTATAATGGTGTATCTATGTTACAAAATATTAACCGCACCATTATTTTCAGTAACAACAAGATTCAGTTTCCATAATATTTTTGCACTATGGTGTATATAATGTAATAATCGCATGGTTGTTGGTTTGTGTGTGTGTGTGTGTGTACACAACACCACCTCCCACTCCACTATCGTCCATTCTCCGCCTCTTAAGTCCATCTCCTCTGACACCAACGTCAACATCAGCATCAACGACGCTAATTACACAGAGTCCACCACCACCATCCAATACAACCTCTCCTTCCTCATCCTCACTTCCCTCCAAACCATCCCTTTCCTCCTTCGCCACCTCTGCCGCTGCCGCCACCTCCCTCCTCACCTGCCTTGCCACCACCGACGTGCCCTCGTCCATATATATCATCTCCCCCAGGTCTTCAACTCGTTTCGACAATCAATGGGCATAAATCTCGTTTCTCCTGGCCGCTGCCAGCGAAAGCAACACATAGACTTCTATGAATTTATGTGGGGGCAAACAACGATGACATTTTTCATTGTAATTAGTCCTTAAATGCATTGTGCATTATACAAAATATAATTATATGCAGTGTATAATTTATACATATATGCAATAGAAGTGATTAAGATTCATATAGTTTTGGTTTTCATATTTTTCATCTGAAACGTATGTTTGCATCGGGTTACCAGTGAATATAAGTGCATGGGGTTACTAGTGAATATAAATGCACCGGGTTACTAGTGAATATAAGTGATTATGAAATAAAAAATTCCTGATACCTCGTTCTTTAATATCAGCTGAGAATAACTTATCTCACTGTGAAACCATATAGTATAGGTATGCAATACATGTATACCACCATAAATGCACCGATATCATTATGTCGGCTAAGGTCATCTCTCACATCGCAATGATACCACAACCTTTCATGACTTGCTTGCAATAAAATAATTAACAAATAATAAATCTCAAACCGATAATAAAAAATTGTTTTTATTAAAAGGAAATGAAAACATGTCTTTTACAATACTTAAGCATAAAACATGCTTTGAAGTATACAAACCATAACAATACTGTATCGGGTGCTAGATCAAGTAACGAAGAACTTCCGAGTTATAAATATACACCCAGTCAGAGCTTCACATTTCTAAAATAATGAAATATATTTAAAATTAATTTAATGAATCTAAACCATTAACTCTAGATAGATTGATGGGCTAGACTCATTCTCATTTTTCATTAATAATTTTTCATTCTCATTTCATATATATATATTAATAATTTTTCATTCTCATTTCATATATATATATATATATATATATATATATGAAATGGTTGGGGTTAAAATTATTCATTGGTTCTAGTATGGAGCATCATTCTCATTTTGTTAGGAGTTTTATCCTCTGACAATTTAGTATAAGCTTGATTACCTTCCTCAAGCGCGGCCAAAAATACAATGAGTCAACCATGTGAAATCATAAGTGTGCTCCAAACAAATTCTTGAACTCACTTAAATATTTCAGTTTGTTCCCTACATTTTTATTATTTCAATATTGATTTTTTGTAATTTGAAAAATAAAATGGTAAAAAAAGAAGACATGGGCCTGGGCCTTTAGACAACCAGCCCATTTGCCATTAATAATGTCGACCCACCCACGTTTGAATCACACCAATGCCTAATTTATTAAGTTTGGTCTCGCACACTTGCGTTCTTACACAATGCATATACCTTATTACCATTTTCAGCAATGCCAAAGGAATACCTTTTATCCATATTATCATGTCTTTCATTAAATTAACCAAAACTATCATGAACATCAAGAAAAACAAGATCAGGAAAAGGAATCATCAATTACCTATAAAATTCACTTCCTCAGTGCGTGCTCCAAGTGTAACTCAAGCTTAAACGATTGTATCTTAACTACGCAACTGCCCGAGGAATTTCGATTACAAACCAAAAGACAAACTAACCAAGACCTGCAGTTGTATCCTTTCGCGGTGCATCAGGCTTTATACGAGGTGGCCTAACGATTTTATCTATGAGGCCGTATTCAAGAGCCTCCTGAGCATTGAAGTGTTTCACCCGACTCAGGTCCTGGTGAACCTGCATTATTCACGTATAGAGCACATATCAAACGTACTACACTATACTCAATTTCACTAAGAGATTGGAGATACCAAAAATCTACCTAGGTACTAGAACAGAAATGAAGGTGGTATGTATATTGACAAGCCTTACCTTCTCGACTGGCTGGCCGGTTTTCTGAGCCAACTCCTTGAAAAGATAATCTCTTATCCGTAGCAGCTCATCAGCCTCATTACGAATGTCATCAGCCTTGAAAAAGGTTTTCGAAGTTATACTATAAGTTGCTGGCAAAAGTTAAATGAGGGTTCCTATACAAGAAAAAATGTTCAACCTGGCCACGGGCAGCTCCAGCTGGAGATTGTAATGAAATTCTTGACAGCGGCATGGCAAAGCGGTTACCCTTCAGGAAAAGGAAACTATGAGTAAATGACTGCATCAAGGGCAGAGATTTCAAAATTTTGTGTTATGCAAGTCAATGTATCGGATGAGGAGGTTTTCACTTATCAGTAGCATAATGGAAATGGTGGTCGGACTGCAAAGACAGACACTATGTATTATTATATTGTCCATAAGTCCCTATACGATAATTCAGAAGGCAGTAGATTTTAGTCAATTACTAATTTCTGCAGAAGCACATTGAGAACACAAAAAGAGAAGCAATGGAATCATTGGGTTCTACTAAGGTTTTGTTCGGTACCTATGTTATGATGCCTCATCTCATGTTAATTACCCTATAGTTATCCTACTATAGGGTAATTAACATAAGATGAGGTATCATAACATACATACAAAACAAAGCCTAAATGTGGAACAGTATAAGGTGTAACCAGCCATAGCTTATGATAGAACAATGTTCTGGAACATGCATCTTTATGTGCCTATTTTATAACCCCAAGTTTGTTTAGATGGACAGATATAATATTATGAATTTATTATTATAATTTCTAACTATACATAGAATAAGCCCTTAAGAAAAATATACCTTCTCACCAGCAGCAAGGAGAAAACCTGCCAGATTATATGCTAAGCCTACACAGTGAGTACCAACAGGACTTTTCAAGCTTTGCATTGTATCATAGATAGCCATGCTAGGAGTGAGCTGCGACAAAGATATTTTGTTATCAACTTATCATATAGTTTTAAAAAGAAAAACAGGAACAAAAAGAATAAACTATATATATATATATATCATTATGCAAAGAATACTACAAACATAACTAGAATAAAAAATGCTGATGCAAGTTGTGAATGAAGAACTCACATCTCCTCCAGGGCCATTAATGTACATATAGAGCTTCTTTGAATCATCAATACTATCGAGGTACAACATTGTAGCAAGTAACTGGTTGCTGAACTCTTCATCTATGTTTTGGCCAATAAAGATAACACGTTCACGGTACTGCAAAATTAAAGAGATTATTGATTTCCATCGCACAAATACAAACAATTCACAACCATTTTAAAATAATTAATTTAGCGAATATTTTGATAGCACAGGGAAATGAACAAAAAATGAAGTCATACTTCTTTACACATCAAATAAAATAATTCACATTAAGCAAGTAAATATTTCATAAAACATACTCCCTCCGTCCCACTAAAAGTGGCCACGTTTGACCAAATCTGTGAGAGCTTTTTGGTCAGACGTGACCACTTTTAGTGGGACAGAGGGAGTATGATATATGGTTAGGCTTAGCTTAGGCCATGATGAGTTGCCACACACTATTTGATCAAGATAAACTTACAAGAGCATTCCACAAATCAACCCACTGCCAAGTTCCTTCAGCAGAGTTTCTGTAAGGTACTCTAGGTGTTCCAATTGGCATCATTGCCACGCGGCCCCTTGTTGGTTTGCTATTGACAGATCTGGAAATTTATGAATATTTTGTTATTTAAATTAACCAAGAGAACTATGTTAAATACATGATTTCATTATATCCAAATTCAAAATCAAAATTGAGGAACAAGATCTGCATGCTCTTGAGCCAGAGAAACAGTTCAAGGCAAACCAGTTTGATTTGATTAACATTGTTGTACGCAAAACGAAAAAAATAAATAAATCCAAGAATGAATTCATTATTATTTTAACTAAACATGTATTTTAATATTCGAAAAGTTGATAATGTGGATTAGGGAATGAAGTGAGCACACACATCAGTAAATCTGCAACTTATACAAAAAATAAAATCCAAGAATAATTTCATTATTATTTTAACTAAACATGTATTTTAATATTCGAGAAGTTGATAATGTGGATTAGGGAATGAAGTGAGCACACACATCAGTAAAGCTGCAACTTATACATGAAAACAGAGGATTTATCACAGTGCTTATCCTGTCATGTTATAAGAAATAATTAACAAGAGAAGAATAGATCAACTCAAGAACGGGAATTTCATGCATTATAAAGATGATTTCATGAGCCACGAATACAGGCGGAGTGTAGAGTAAATGGAAGGCTAATGCAATATATTTCAATCATAATATTATACAATATCTTGGAACTGTACACTCAAATGCTACGAAAATTTTAGCCCTAAGAGCTAAACTATACTCACTAAATCTAATTTTCTTGCTGATTGTAGTATGCAAACACAGCACGCGTATGTATTTGCTTCTCACACTACCATAACAAACTTCCTTCACTTAATCGGCTAGTACTAGTTTTGTAGATAATCTTCAATTCTGAGCAATAAACCCCACTCAAATATCTAATCCTAAGTGGCATGAGAACCTATGTTATGCCATTTTGTGGACATAACCTCACTAAACAACTTGTTTATTACCATGTATGCAGAATCGTAGACATAACATTTACATTTGATTGGCAGAACAAAGATCTGTTACTTGATTTAATAGCTAATTGATAACTCCTCCTGATTCAATTCCCAACTACACTTCTCAAACTCAGTATCCTTTTCAATTAACAAAGGCCTTTTAGAATTTTATTATGAATAGAAGTACAAATTCATTCCAAAAGCTTCAGCTTACAATATCCATTAACCTCTCATGGCTTCTCTGTCTCTTTCAAATTTATTTTAACACCACACATAATTATCAACCTGTGAATGATAAACCAAGTGGTCCGGGATTGCAATAATACTGAATTAGAAAAGAGTATCCATGGCAGCTAATGTTACAACTTACTCCCAACATAGTAACATTTACTTAAGTAATAAAACACAATCTCAAATTGAAATTTGAAAAAGGGAAACCGGCCCCATATAACATACCTGGATTCCATGCTTTTGTAAACTTTATCGCGAAATTCCACATTCAAATTGGACTTTCCTAGTCCCCATCCATCTGCGTAATTATTTAAAAAGAAAAGGAGAAGAAAACAAAGTATTGTAATCACATCAGAAAAGAAGAAACTAAATTCACCATCCATGGACGTACGCGATTAGAAGACATACTTGGAGTTTGAAGTCTGAGCCCTACAAAGATTTTGCTACCACAGCTGCAAAAGGGGATAATAATTAAATTGATGGTCTAGCATAAGGAATTTGAATTTAGAAATAAATAAAAAAGGGAAACCTAAGAGAGGGAGTAGAAGAATCAATTCTGGAGTGAAAATAGGTTGCCGGAGTGACTGCCATTGTTGGGATAGAGAGAGAAATAATGGAGTGTTTCTGGATGATATCGTAGTGTAGTAAACTCCCTCCCACCAACAAAACAGAAAATAAAATAGTAAATCGAAAATGAAAAGCTTCTACCCAACTATTCGACCCGTATTATTAAACGGGTATTGATAAATAGCCACTAGGGGTGTGGAGATTCGACCGAACCGAAAAAATAATAAAAATTAAAATAAAAAATAAACTGAAAAATGTAAAATCAAAACCAAATCAAAATAATCTTGAATCGATAAAAATCGGACTGAAATTTTCGGTTCGGTTTCGATAAAAAATCGAAAAACCAAAATTGAAAATAATAAGTAAATAATATATTTAATATTTAATACTCCCTCCGTCATAAATTAAGTGTTACATTTGCTTTTAGATACGGTATTTAAGAAAAGTTGAAAAGTAGTATAAAATGGTGATATAAATATATATTATTAAAAGTTGTGCGAGTAATAAACGGGACGGAGGGAGTACTATATTTGTATATTTAATAATTAAATATTAAATAAATAATTATTTAATAAGTAATATTAAATAAATAATTATTATATAATATGTTTCGGTTCGGTTTCGATAAAAAACTGAAACTGAAAATAAGAATTAAATAATATATTTAATACATATTTGTATATTTAATAAATTAAATATTAAATATATAATTATTTAATAAGTAATATTAAATAAATAATTATTATATAATATGTTTCGGTTCGATTTTCGATATTTTAATTTTTTTTTATACGAAAATCAAAATCGAACCGAAAAACCAAAAAATTATAAAATAAAAACCAAAATCAAACCGAAGAAAAAAGTCCAACCAAATTTATCGGTTCAACTCGATTCATATCGATTTTCGATTTTTCACCAAATTTTACTCACCCTAATAGCAACCCAATTGCTAAGTAGAGGTTTATTTATTTATTTATTATTGTTGTTGTGTTTTCCACTAATTAAAAAGAATTATTATGTGAAGTGAACGACAAAGTTTTTAGTACAATTTTATTTGTGCTATATGTAATTAATAAGTACAATAATCCTTTAATTATTTATATTTTTTACAATTAAATTACATTAAATTTTAAATTACAAAGTTTAAGTCATGGAAGATTCAACTCAAGCATATTATCTTGATATTATCTCCTAGCATAACACACGCACATTATTTTTTGCATGTTTTTAATTTTATTCATGAGTTCCCGACGAATAACTCAACCAGTAGGAAATCAAATTATGCATATTTATCCCTATATAATTTATTGAGTAAATTGTGGAAAATGCCCTTTTTCCTAACTAATAGATTCAAACTATCCTATTTTGTAAATATGGATGTAAAGTGCCCAATTTATGCACTTTGGACAATTATACCCTTTTCATCTTCAATAAAACCATTTTTAATACCTAATTTCAATCAACAATAATCAGGCCCATCACTCTTCCGTATAAATAAATTCTGTATTAATACCAACTTTCATACCTTTTTTGACCAATAAGCTGTCGGGTTGTATCCACCGGAAGTTTTAGGGACCACGTCCAACCACCAGGAACACCTTATGGTTTCCAGACGCAGATTCCTTCAACAGCTCACAGCACAGCCCTCGTTCGTTTCCTACCCGGGGCGTATAAGTATTTGGTTGGTAAAAATAAGGAAAATATAAATCCAGAAGAGGATGAACAAAAAGCCCAAATCTTATTAAGGAATTATAAATATATATTACATACTAATTTAATCTCCTTTAGGGAGAAGACTAACTTGTTTAGCTACCTATGGTAGCGGAAAGAAAAACAACTCGCATAAACTTAATAGGAATACAATGTTTATTGTTGGAGAGAAGTCAGGAAAATTTTCGATACCCTTCACTCTCTCCAATGGCTTGTTTATATAGGAGGTTGGAAGACTCCTCCCTCCTTCAATTATTGCCTCGGATGCTTTATCCGTCAATGATGCTTCTTCACGTGAAGCTGGGTCCGGATAATGCTGCCGACACAAACATCTCTTAGTGGTTGGACCCCTTTCTTTGAATTAGTGGTCCATCTTTAACTTTTATTCCACCGACGATTCTTTTCTGGGTGGAACGTCTTTTTCTGCCACCCACCATTGTCTTTTTCTTTTTGGTGGATGCCTCTCTTTCACATGCTTTCCTTGGTTGAAAGCATCTTCTCTATTCCCCTCACATGGCTCCTTTAATTTTGTCGGCCATGTTCCTTTTTAGGAAGGGCCCTTGCAGCTCTTCCTTTTTGGAAAGGATTTTTCTCCCCATACTCGTTGGCTCGGAATTTCTTCTTATCCTGTTTAGGCAAGAAGCCCTTCCCGAACTCTGGTTCATGCTGTGCTGAGCAATCCAAACAAATCCGGGATTCCCAATAACCAACATGAGCCATGTTACAGAACTTACGATGAGTCTCTTTACTCATCGCCATCTTGTTTTCCCACAGAAGAGTCCTCTTTCTTTCGAACGCCTCTTCTGCAAACTTGGTTGATTTTCCTGTCATGGTGTTTAACAGAAATGTTCCATTTGCTGAGTTCTGGAAGAACTTGAATGGAAACTTGACTTTGTCCATCTCCGTGAGACAGACCCACAATCCCCATGCTCGCCTAGTTGTAATTTGATCTTCAGTAATGGCGGCGATCATAGGCACCTCGTTAGGTGGTGTCTTAACTTGGTTGAAGACATCCATCCTTGGTCGTCGGAGCCTTATGTAATGAAAGGCCTCATGACTCCCCTTTCCTGCTGGTTCTGGGGCTGCACTAATGAAGTACAGCTCCAAAGTATCTCCTCGGCAAAGTGATTCGTTATTTGCCCAAGTCTCGTGCACTGCTTCCTGGATCCATCGAGGCAAACCCGAGATTTCTGGAAACGATGGGGACATAGTATAAATCGAGGCGAGTGCCCCAAATTCATACCATTGCTTGACATCCTGAGGTTTGGATCCTGGCATCATCCACACCCTTGGATATTTTCCTGAAACATCAATCCTACTAGTATTAGGATTAATGTCCATTCTCGTGAGTAGTTTCTCCCATTTCGCCTGGTAGGCCTGTTCAAAAGAGGAGAAAATAATCTTATTAATATTAATCTCAGATTTGTCTGTCAACGGCCTGAGACTAATCTCTCCCTCTTTTTCCCCAGAGGTGGAGGGTTGACATGATGGTTCAGGCGGTGAAGCCTTCGCATCATCTTTTTCTTGGGCCAGTGGTTCAGACTCCACTGACTTAGAACTCGCTCGAGGGGTATTTGAATCCCCTTCTACCGGTTTAGGTGCCGGAACACGAAACTCTGCTATCTCCA
Source organism: Leonotis leonurus (assembly GCA_026898415.1). Classification (NCBI taxonomy): domain Eukaryota; kingdom Viridiplantae; phylum Streptophyta; class Magnoliopsida; order Lamiales; family Lamiaceae; genus Leonotis; species Leonotis leonurus. Next base: position 444,596 of record JAPKLX010000040.1, read on the forward strand.
GAGGTTTTCTGGAAGCCTGCAGGATTGGCTTTTCCAACGCCGACCCTAACTGAGTATAGGTCAGCAGACTGGCTCGTATCCTACCGGAGACTTTCATCTTATCGGTAGTTTGCAATTTCCCCATTTGTTCAGCATGGAGAGTACATTCTTCCCATTCTTCCAAAAGCATTTCCAAATTTTCTCGGAGATGCCTCTGGGCTAGGATGATGGAACTTATCTCAGCTGGCTCCATCTCTTGTCAAAAAATCTGCAAGAATATTTTCATGAGATTTTACTACAACAATATCATAAACATAATATTGACATAAAGCTTGCTATCTAATTAATCTAGCCTTTTCAGGCTTTGATTCAATTTTATTTCTTAGGAAAGCTTTAACCTGTGTATTATCAACTTTTAAAGTAAATTTCTTTGCTAACAAAAATAAAGGCCATTTCTTAAAGGGCTTCACAACTGCAAAGAATTCCTTCTCGTTGATATGCCATCTGATGGCCTCACTTTCTGCGAACAAACCACTACAATATCTGCAGGGTTCTTCTCCATATGGAGTGATTTTCATTAGTACTGCTGCCCACCAATGATCACTCACATCTGTGTAGAGGACTAGATCATCCTCATCCTGTGGAATTGAAAGCTTTGGGAGTTTTTTACATTCCTCTTTTAGCCTTTTCATTCCCTGTCGATGCTCTTCCGTCCATATAAACGGAACATCTTTCTTTAGTAGATTACTGAAGACCTTCCTATGTTTCGCCAGATCTTTGATAAACATTCCGGCGAAATTAACAACTCCCAGAAAACTCTGAAGTTGTTTCTTCTCTTTCAATGTTTCTGGAAAATCCTGGACCTTTTGCACAATATGATCCTGCAAAGTTATTCCCGACTCATCGATCTCTATTCCCAAAAATTCTATTTTTTGGGTAGCAATTACTGCTTTCTTTTCAGATAGCACTAATCCTTCCTTGTAACAGGTATCTGCAAATAATTCCAGATGCTTGATATGTTCATCCATATCTTTTGATGTTATCAGTATATCATCAATATAGACAAACATAAAAGAAAAATAATCTTTAAAAAGATTATCCATCTTTCTCTGGAAAATCTGGGGAGCATTTGCTAACCCCATTGGCATTACGTTCCAAACAAAATGCCCTTGTGGTGTTGAGAAAGCTGTAAGCTTTTTACTCCCTTCCTCCATGCGAATCTGATAAAACCCTGATTTGCAATCAAACTTTGAGAAGACCTTAGCATTCCTTATGCAGTTAATAAGGTGATCTCTACTTGGGATAAAATATCCATCAAACTCTAGAATATCATTAATCCCTTTATAATTAATGACAAGTCTAGGTTTACCTCGTTTGATCTCACCATGATTCCTTACCAGAAATCCTGGGCTACTATAAGGAAAATTAGCTGGCTCGATCAACTTCATATCAAGATGTTCCTTGATAATAACTCTCATATCCTTCTGATCAATTAAGTTCATCAGGATTGGTCTGAACCTTACGAACTCGTGCACCTTTTCCGGCTTCACCGTTAAGGTTGCTTTGAGTTGGTTCCTATCCCACCAGGCCAAAGGATTCTCATTATAGCATCTCGAGATCTTCCTTTTGACATCTGCAAGGGGCACCTGTATTTCAACCTTAATTTCTTTGTTAGAAATCAAAGCTGCCTTAAGGATATGGATTTCCTCATCCTGCAGATCATCCTCCCGGATGCAGCTAAGCACTGCTTCGCTGAACCTCCTTTGATCCTTCATCTTTGGTTGACGAAGTTTACCTTCATCATTCAGATCACCACGCTTGCTGCGAAAAGCTACTGGAATCTATCGATTAAACGCCTTCCTCAGTCTCGGAACAATGATTTTATGCTCACAATTGGTTGTGAACACTAATCTTCTTCGCTCATTGTCTTGCGTGTATCTTTTGAACATCTGTAGGAAATTATTTCCTAACAGAACATCAGCTCCTGTATCATGAAAATAAATCGGTGGAGTTTTAACCTTATACCAAGGTGTTTGTCCCGCTCCTCCAATTAGTATTTCCACTTCTTTTACTCCTTTGGATAAGAGTAAAATTCTTTTAGAGAAATCTCTGCCAGCAATTTGAGGTAAAGTATCATCAATTTCTGTTGGGAAAATTCCCCTTCTAGCTGTGCATATTCCTGCACCTGAATCAATATAGGCCGAGAAATATTCTGCCTTATATTGTTCATATAACACTCCCACTGGAATGTATATCGAGAAGGGACTCGTCATATGATTAGGAGTTTTCTTTCCTCTATCGTGATCATCAACCATTGGTCCATCTGTTTCCAGGGCTTGAATCTTTCCAAAAAATCCCGCCCTAGAATCAGAACATCTTCTCGTCCTGCTCTCCCTTTAACCTCTACGATAAAACCTCCAAGGTCAAGGGTTCCATTGTAATGGTTCACTTCCGGTTGCGGGAGATAATACAAGACACTACATGGAAAATTATTTTCCCATCTTGTAGTATCAAATCTTGTTGTCATCCCTCTCCATCCTTCTGGACATTTCAGATTAACTGAAACCTGAGTTTTCCATGGGACTTGGGGTTGACCTTCCTGGATGAGTCTCCTTCCAAAAGGTTGAGATATAATTCTATCTCCTTGGAAGGATAATCTTCCTGAGCTTATCTTAAGACTTTGATCATGTCTTATGACAGGCTTCTCTTGTATTCGAATGTTGACTTCCCTTTTCTGTGGAATCTCCATTCTGTCGGGACCAATTGCTGTAGTCACCTTCTTGAAAATATCAGGTATCTCGATAAACGGCTTTCCCAAGAATAACTACGTATGATGGGAGTTGGAAAGTGCATACGAAATCTGATATGTTATCGAATAAGGGGTATTTCTCTCATCCAATAACTTCTTTCTCTTGAAGTCCTGATAAAGAGTCAGAGCTTTACTGAATCCCGAGTCGTTGAGGTTGTAGGCAATTTTGGGATAGACAATCCCCACGACTTGGCCTGCACAAAGATTCCCCGAGATGGTTCCCATCACCGAATCTTGTAGGTATCTGATCCTCCTATCACATATAGCTATGTCGATTGGAGCATCAATTCCTGTGAACATCGTATATTTGAGAACCAGTTGTATTGCCCCGATATGAATCCATCTCATTTTTTTGGCAATTTCTGGTTTGAGTTTCTCCAAATCCTCACGGATGTCGCTTGCTGGAATCAACTGCATCTCCACTTGATTCCCAGTAAACTCGATCGGAAGTGACATCTCTCGTCTAGTGATTCCGTAGACGATATGATGTTTCCTTCTTCCTAAACTGAAATTCCTCAGTACTTCGTCTAGGTTGCTGGCATTAAAACCTTGATACTTCTGAACATTCAAAGTTTTCTTCATGATTTTCTCGATCAAGTTTGGCGAGATCATCGTTCGACTAGAGAATCCAGTCTTATCTTCCCTCTCCTGATGACAAGATTCTGCTTCAGTCTGAAGATTCTGTAGATCCATCAGAATCCTCATCCTTACTAAGAATCTCTTCTTGCTCGTATATACTCTCATTTGAGGGTATTTCTTCAAATTGGTACACTTGTACCAAATCTTGATAATATATGGCATCTTCGATGTCTGGAGTAGACTCGAACTTTCGCATGCCTCTTTGCTCATTATCTGGGCAATTTGTTGAAATATGCCCTCTTGCCCCGCACGTCCAGCAGTTACAATCTTTAAAACTTTCATTGGCTCTAGTTTGAGCTCTTCTAAAAGTTTTCTTTGCTGGAGTCCTGGTACTGGATCCTTGGAACGAATCCCTGCTTCTGGCTGGTCCGCTTCTTTGTCCAGTTTTGTATGATCTAGCCTTCTGTCTAGACCACATCGTCCTTGGCTTCAAAGATCTTTCTCTTGGATTTCTTTCTTTGGAATAGGGTTGGTACCTATTCTTTCGTCTTTTGGTTATTGATGGCTCGCCTCCAATAACAACTGGAAGATCATTATCTTCACAGTTCAGGTGAGCTGCTTTGTTGATTCTTCGCAGCTTCTTCAGGTTTTTCTAAGCAGTGGCTTGTTGACACCACTCTGAAAGCTTTTGATGTACATAAGACATCCTCTTGGCGATGCTGTCACTGCCCTTGGGGATATAATCTCTTATCATCATCTCCTTCCATGGGCTCGAAAATTTTAAGAAGAAAATTTCCTTCGCGATAGTCTCATCAGCTTTTGACTGATGCTGGTAGATCGTAAAGAGCTGAAGAAATTTATTGAGCGCCTTTGGATCCAAGACTGTAAGTCTTAGATTATATAACGCCAATAGATACTTTCTTCTCTTTTCTCTATCGAATCCTTCGTAGTATCCTTCTCCGATGAAATGGTCCTTGAAGAGGACACTCATTCTTCGGATAATCTCCGAGTAGGATTCCACCTCGAAGCATTGATTTCTTACTTCGAGGTGTAATCCTTTCCAGGCGATTTTTACTACGCCTGCGATACTGGTTTCAAGAATCTTAACCAGTCCTTCTTTGTTAACGTCGAGAGTAGCTGCTGCAATTCGCATCGCTCCTCCCCACTCGTCTATCACTGATTCTCGATCTTTGAAGCTGACTTCATCAAGATCAAGCATAACGCCATATGGATGGATGGGATCCAGGGTAGCCTTTCCAACCGGTGAATCTTGGATTCTGGGTTGTCTTCTCCTTCTGGTTCTTTCCATCAGTATGGCCTCGTCTGGTACCGTCGCGGTATATGATGGTCCAGCATGGAAATCACGAGCTTCTCTCATAACTTCTTCAGGTGGTGGTGGTACTTGCTGATTTAATGGTACGGCAGCATGTCCCTCCACCATCTGGTGTTGGTTCATCTTGAGATCAACCACCTTCATGTTAGCAAAAGATTCTGCTAATTCTTGTAGATCTTCAAGTCCGATTATTTCAAGGTTACTCATGATTTTTCACCTTGAAATAATCGTACATATCTTTCCACTTGAGGATCTTTTCCTTTATCCTTCATTGGTAGAGGATATTTTGGCCCTTCGGGGAATAACATCCGGTTCCTTCTTTCGGGAAGAGATCTGTTTTCCAATTGGCCAACTCGACTCTGAATATCTTGCAAGATGGTTAGGATCTCATCTTGTTGACTTGATATTCTTTTTATCTCCTGGGTACATTAATTAGGCGGTTGCCATAATTTTGTACCGTCTTCTGGATCTCCCTTAAATCAACCGAGAATTTTGATATATCGGGGTCGATTTCTCGGAAGACCGGGGTGAATTCCCTCCTGTCTTGACTCATTAGAAATGGGTTGAATGTCCCATTTCCATTTGCTGGTTTACCTCTCTTTGTAGAGAGAGGTTTGCTGTTTGCAGATCTTGGTATCTACACATCATAGTGATTATCCGCGACTGTTCATCTCCGGATACAGAACTATGAATCCTCTCGTCCAACTTGGAAGCCCAAAAGAAAAATTTCTCTTGGTGCTGTCTATCCATAATCTCCAATATTTGGAGAAAATTCCTGTAACACAAGCATCTCGGACAAGCGTCCGGATCCATATTTTCTTGGAGTCCCCTCCATTAGGAAATAATTAAATGCAATAAATAAATATAATTCCTTAATAAACCTAGGGCTCTGATACCATTTGTGAACAACTGGATAGTCGATTGAAATTAATAACTTTAAATAGCAAAAAAGAGTATTATTTTCAAAAATTTTAGTACGTGGCATTGTTAAAGACCAGACCCACTGTCCGATAAAGGGAATCAGTATAGGGTACGAGGAATATTTCCAGCCGATATACTAAGAATTCTGGATTTCATTAAATAAATAATACCCCAAAAATGATTTTATAACAAATAAAACAAATGATCAAGGGGTATAATGGTCTTTTTGGGTATTTTACATCCATTTTTACAAAAGAGGGTATTCTTTACCTATTAGTTACGTAATAGGGCATTCTTCGCTAATCACCCTAATTTATTTATACGTATAAATCGAGTAGGCTTTGACATGTCCTGAAGAGACAATTGATTTGTAATTTTTTTTTTGTTTCTGCAAATAGCACGCTAACTAAAAATAATTTGGTTCGTATGAAAACTAACAAACACTAAATTCAAATATGGTTTTAGGAATACATTTTCATTTTAAATTCATGATGAACCATCTAAGCAAACCCAGATTCCAAATGAACAAATTCAAACTTGAAAATTTTTGATTCTCGAAGATTGAGGGGCAAGGGGATTGATCGAGAAATATCTCTTGTTAAGAATCTCTAAATGAGGTTCGGGTAATTTGAGTAGAGTAATCGAACCTTACTTAGGCCCACTTACCTGAGTTGAATTCGTCAACTCATCTTTTTAATTGTTTCCTTATTCATAATAAAATGTTAAATATAATGAAACAAGAAGGTATAGCGATCTGGCTTAACTCATTCACTCCTAAATTCATGAACTTAGGAATTGGTTTTCATAAAGACCTGAACATGATTTCATAACATAGTTAGACTTAAGACCAACTACTGACTACTTATTATTATTCTAGAACGGGAAAAGTCTTTAAGAATGTAAAAATGACATCATCGATCCTTGAAGAAGTAAAAAGAATATTAACGGACAAATTTCAATAGAGTAGGGCCAAGCCCTTCTCAATCAATTCGAATAAAATCCAAAAAACTAAATTCCTAACATGTATTTGGTGGATGAATACCTGTATTATTTTAGTACGTAACAATAATAGATTAATTTAATTTAATTTTTCGAATGGGGGTATTACTAATTTTCTGTTTGGACATAATCGAGTACTTATTTATAAAATTAATTTTATATTACTAATTATTTTAATGTACAGTTTTTAATAAAGTTTTAATAAAATTTACCACATTGTTATAAATTTGTCAAATAAACTCTATGCAATAAAATTATATGATACGTCCTTTTATATATTTTTATCCCTATTCGCAACAATACTTCTTTCTTAATTTGATGTTTCAATTTAAAATTATTGAATGTTTGAAACTGAAAAAAAAATGTTTATTCTTCTTTAATTTGACATCTTAATTGAATATTATTAAATTATTGAAGTCAGAAAAAATTTGGCCATTTCCTATCAAATATTATTATAGCTGAAGCAATTGCATAAAATAGATATCTTAAATTTATTTATCAAATCAGTATTTGAATATTAAGATATTCGATCAAGTATCTGACAGCCGAATTGTTGCAAGAAAGATATTAACAGACAACTAACTCATAGTTATATAAATCCAAGCTTACTAAGCTGCTTATATTTTTTCTATCAAGAAAGATAATATTAAGGGTAAAAGGATTACCCACAAAACAACATATAAGATCACTAACAACAAACAAACTACAATCTCATGCCCAACCAATCACATAATAAGACTTTAGAATCCCCACTGAAAACATCTATCCTTCACCCTTCCTAATAGTCAATCTAGTCTCCAATCTACAAACTAGAGCAGACATAACTAATGGGAGGAAGACGACATCTCAAAGGTTGTCTCCCTTCTCACACTTTTTGAATGGTATGAATCGTTTTAAATAAATAAATATTTATTATGGTTAATAAAGTTTGATTAAGTTTTAAGTGACGTGACATTTAATTTTAAGAAAATTAAATGACATAGGGTCGATCTACGTTTCAAGTAGATGATCGTGGTATATTTATTTTCTCTAAACCGATTCCGGTGAGTGAGAAATAAAAGTTTAAAGTTAGTCACTTAAAATATGAAGTTATGTGTTTGAGACTAAAGGTGAAGAGAAACTCTTATCCCACATTGATTATAAAACCAACATTCATCATGTATATAAGGAGGATAAGAAACCTTATGGTTTGACAAGTTGAGTCAATGACCATTTGGTGCGTGTCGGTTTGCTGTGCTGGGGCTTATTTTTGCTAGTGGTCTGTCCCAGACCACTTGTGCCACTAGCTGTGCCAGCAGGTGGTTTGTGCCACAGATGGCCTGTTGATCTGGTCCAGTGATCTGGCTGTCCTGGGGCTTATTTTTGCTAGTGGTCTGTCCCAGACCACTTGTGCCAACAGCTGTGCCAGCAGGTGGTCTGTGCCACAGATGGCCTGGTGATATGGTCCAGTGATCTGGTCAGCAGATGATCTGGTCAGCAGATGATCTGGTCTGGCCTGTTGCATGGTGGTTTGGTGTAGTGGCCTAGCCTGTGCCAGACAAATTATGCCATGGCCTGTCCCAGACAACTTGTGTCATGGCATGTGCCACGACCTGAATGTGATATCAATCTGTGAGATCGATCTGAGATATTAATCTCCTTATCAACAAGCTTATGATGAATGTGGACATATGTATGTCCAGATTATGTGGATAAATTATAATTAATTACCACTAATTTGTTACTCTTGTAACGTTGTCATGAATGGACATTAATTACAATTAATTCATGTAACTCCTCTTGAGTGAATTTGATTATCTCCATGCATTTCACATACACAAGACACACAAGACATACACTACATTCACAAGCTTATCATCTTGTTGCATTCTTCTCCTTCAAGCATCTTAGAAGGAAGTTTTGTCATCAACCTTTTCCAGTTCGCCGGAGCTCGAAGGTTTGCGGTGCTGCCACCTTCCGAGACGTAAAGCCGTTTTATCTTTGGAGACATCACGCCACACTGAGAGCACTACCAGGGAGTATTTTATCTTGTAGAAAGATGGCTCTTTCCTCGACTCGGCTTCCACCAAATTTATTCTGTTTTTTTCCTTTGTAATAGAATAAAATAACTACTGCAAATATTATTATTTTTACTCTTCCCAGATTATATTTACCAACAATCGCAAGACATAATAGTATATCTTTTATTTGGGAGGAGCTTTTCCTTTATTTTGTAATAAAGGAACAGTACAGTAGCTCTTTGGAGATTTGGAGATTATTGTAGCCAGCCTCACCATTTGAAGTACAGTAGCTCATCTTTGGAGATTTGGAGATTACTGTAGCCAACCCTCACCATTTAAATTACAGTAGCTCATCTTTAGAGATTTGGAGATTACAGTAGCCAAACTTCACCATTTGGAGATGGCGTCCTTTGCTTCAACCAATTCCAACACTGCCGCCGCTGCCTTCGCATCCACCGTAGCTGCTGCTGCCACTGCCGCCACCACCGCTGCTGCGGCCGGAGGGTCTTCAACAATCCCAATCGTTGTCGACGCCACCACCAACACCATGATTACCAGGCTTGGAGCCAGTACGAACCCTTTGGGGTTGAACGGTGGTTCTACGAATAATGGCACCGTTGGTTCCACTTTTAGTGGTTCCGTTGGGTCCATTTTTGGATCCGGTGTTGGAGCCCACGGGCTCAACACGTCTGGCTCTCTCTTGGGAGTGAATTCGACACCGATGATGATGCTGACGAGCCCGATTTTCGTGCTATTTTTGTGTCTTGTTTTAGGTCTAGATCGAGTCTTTTCCCTTTGTTTGTGTCATATTTCGTGTCTGGGAGGACACAAGTCTTGGCAAGCAGGATGCAGGGCAAGTTGCAGGTTATCCCTGGAAAGAGACAAGATTATACGCGAAGATTTCTTGGGCAATCTGGAGCTCAAGACAATGTACCGCCCGGGACCACACTGCAGCAGAGGGAGACCAAGGGAGCGAACTGAGCAAGACAGAGAACTGGCCAAGCAGCTGGGAGCGCACAAGACGAAGGGCAAGAGGTGGGGATGCGCGGCAGATTTCTTTCCTTCCGCAGAAAAGGAAACTATTCGCCCTTTCCTTTCACCAACGATTTGGGGAAGGATTGGGATTCTTTCCTTCTTCGCGGGATATCTGACCGGGAAGGAAAGTTTGCCGGAATCCTAGCCGGCACCACACAAAAGCCCAGACCCATGGAGATTCCTATAAATTCCCCATGAATCAAATCAGACACAATACACGCAACATACATGTGAGGGGAGGGACGACGCCCAGCTGCTAGTTTAGTTCTTTATTTTCGTATGAGTGATTGAGAGGAAAAAAAAAATCCTACGGGCAAATTCTTTTAATATTCTGTTATGCTTTTGGCCTTACCACGGGTTGGTCCTGGCAGGAGGATATTTTGGTAACACTTTACTTTTGTATTTTAATACAAGTATTTTTTTCTTTAATTCATCCTTGTTCTTTATTTTCTGCATGAGTAGCTAGTTTATTAGACTTGACTTGGGGTAAGATGAATTGAGTCCAATACTTATAAAGTCTTGAGAGGTGTAACTGTGCATATAGTTGTCTTGGCGAGTTCCTAAAGCGCTGAATCTGAATCCTATACAACTTGATCAAGTCCTCGGTGTTGTCTGACCAGTAGCAGTCTTGGGCGAGATCAGGTTACAACCGCAAGCTGGAAACTCCAAGTGTTAGCGACTTCCTGCTTGGCAGCCAGATGGATCAGCGCGGTGATGTAGGTGGGGACGCCATGAGACGGGCGTTTGAAATAGTGTGCCCATGGTTGCTGTGTTCCCCGCGAATGCCTATTCGGGTACATTCGAGTAAGTTTGGTCTAGGAGCAATCTTGGGCAAGAGAGATAGGAAGTGAGTAACCCTTACCCTCTGGGCTGAAAGGGTGTGCTGGGTGGGGCTTAACTGGCTACGTGACGATTAAAAAGGGGGCTGCTTGAGTGATGTGTTTGGGTGGTAGGAGTAAAACCCCATTCTTACGCCTGCCCTTAACCGATGACTTGCCGAGACAACGAATAACTTTGCACCAATGATCAAGACATAAGTCAAGACTCAAGGACTCTATCCCAAGTCAAGTCGCTTTCTCATTTAACTCTTTTAGTGTTTTCTTTTTAATTATTTACTTTTATAGCTTTTACTATTCTGCTTGGTTACACTTCTTGCCCAAGGCAAGACCCGAATCAAAATCCAAATTGTGACATCGAGAGAGAAATCCAGCAACTCCCTATGGGATCGACCATGTGCTTGCCACTAGCGGAACCTAGTGAAGAGTGTTAGACTTATAAATTTATCTTGCCGGAGTGATAACGACTGAGCTCCAACAGATGCTTCCTGCCGAAAAGCCACCGAAGTTCAGCGGTGCTAACTTCAAACGTTGGTAACATAAAATATTGTTCTACTTGACAACATTGGGTTTCGCCGGGTTCCTCAAGGAGGACGAGCCGCCGACACCGAATGCCGAGGAGACAAACTTCATTTTTTGGGCTGCCTATGACAATTGGCACACTTGAAATTACCTTTGTAAAAAATTCATTCTAAATTCTTTAGATGACAGTTTATACAATGTGTATTCAATTGTAAAGACCTCCAAAGAAATGTGGGAGGCTCTTGAAAAGAAATACCGTAGCGATGACGCGGGTACGGAGAAGTTTGTTGTAGCTAAATTTTTAGACTACAAAATGATGGACTCCAAACCCATCATGGATCAAGTGCAAGAGTTTCAACTCATTGTACACAACATCCACACCGAGGGGATGATTCTACCGGATGCATTTATGGTGGTGACCGTGATAGAGAAGCTACCTCCAAGTTAGAAGGACTTCAGGAGCTATCTCAAACACAAGCGAAAGGAGATGACTCTTGAAGACCTCATTGTGAAGCTTCACATCGAGTCGGACGTGCGAAAGCGTGATCCGAAGGTGAAAGGGCCGATGGACGCAAAGGCCAATCTGTTGGAGAGAGGCGGTCCCTCCAAGAAGCGTGCTCGCCCTAATGACAAGGGCAAAGGGAAACAAAAGTCAACTCGCAAGTTCGATGGTAACTGCTTTAACTGTGGTAAACCAGGCCACACGTCAAGAGATTGTCGTGAGCCAAAGGGCTACAAGAAGAAGAAGCATGGTGCCCATGTTGCCGAGAAGGACTACGGCGATTGGGATGAAGGCGACCTTGCTGTAGTCATCGAGGAGGTCAACTTCGTGGACAACCAAGGTGGATGGTACATAGATACCGGCGCAACCGCCCATGTGTGTGCCGACAAGACTAAGTACGTGACTTACAAGGCTGTTGAGGGGAGGAAGCTCAACATGGGAAACCAAGCCTCGTCCGAGGTGGCTGGAGTTGGGGATGTGGTACTCAAGATGACATCCGACATCCCAATTACCTTGAAGGAAGTTCTGCATGTCCCAGACATCCGCAAGAATTTAGTCTCGAGTTCAATACTAGTCAATAAGAGATTTAGATTAGTTTTTGAATCTGATAAATTTGTATTGACTAAGTTTGGAAAATTCCTTAGTAAATGTTATCTTACCGAGGGACTTTTCAAACTCAATGTAATGGCCGTGCGTCGCAAAAACTTAAATGATAATGAAAAAGCTTCTACTTCCTCTCACTTGATTGAGTGCTTCGATTTATGGCATTGTAGATTAGGACATGTAAATCTAAATGCTATAAAAAGATTAGTAAATCTGGATATACTAAAGTTAAGTGAAGTAGATACTCAAAACAATTGTGAAATTTGTGTTGAGGCGAAAATGACTAAGTTACCGTTTCATTTGGTAGAAAGAAGTACGAAACCTCTAGAATTAATTTATACCGATGTGTGTGATTTAAAATTTGTACAAACTAGAGGTGGTAAGAAATATTTCATTACCTTCATAGATAATTGCACAAGATATTGTTATCTTTATCTTCTAAGAAGTAAAGATGATGCTATTGAAGCTTTTAAGAACTTCAAAACTGAAGCCAAAAGTCAATTAAGATGTCAAATTAAGATGGTTCGAAGTGATAGAGGTGGAGAATATGTAGCTCCGTTTGAGGAATTATGCAACGAAAGTGGTATAATTCATCAAAGAACGGCTCCTTATTCACCTCAATCTAACGGTGTTGCGAAACTCAAAAATCGAACACTTAAGGAGATGATGAACGCTTTATTGACTAGTTCAGAGTAGCCCCAGAACATGTGGGGGGAAGCTGTCTTAACAGTCAACTATATTCTAAACAAGATTCCACTTAAGGGTAAGGATATTACTCTTTATGAGTTTAGGAAAGGAAGAAAGCCCTCATACAAATATTTAAAAGTGTGGGGGTGTTTGGCAAAGGTTGAACTGCCTCTACCCAAACAAGTTATAATTGGCCCTAAAACGGTTGATTGTATCTTTATTAGATATGCTCTTAAGAAGACAAAACTCCATCAAGCAAGGGTGTTGGGGATGAATGGTGTGATGATGGTCAAGTGAAGAGGTCTTTGGATGATGCATTCTCTGCAACTAATGTGAAGAAGTGAGATGTTAAAATCAAGATAGAGAAAATTTAGATTGTTGTTTCATGGTCCTTGAATTATTTTTTGTTTATGGCAAAGCAAGACTGAATTTGAGTGCTCTTGAATATTGTTTTGTTAGTAAGGGCGTAGTTTACTGCTCTTATATTTTTCAACCTCATTTTTTGTTTGTGGCAAAACAAGACTAAATTTGCTTCATATTTGATGCTATTTTGTTAGCAAGGGCATACATTTATGTTAACTGCTCTTATGTTTTTAAATTGTGTTTGGTGGACAATTCAATTTTGTTTTGCATTTGTGAAAGTGTGGAAAAAAATTGTAAGAATTACTCTAACAAATTGTAATATAAAAAAACCTGAAAATTACGTTCAAATATATTTGTGTTAAAATCAATTTATGTTCTTAAGTTCAATATATGAAAGAATTTTATATTTGTGTTAAACTTTAGTTTTATATTTGTTTAATAGAATTGTAATTTTCGGTTATGTTATATTGGTTATGTAGCATTTTAGATTTCTATTATGTAATATAAGATGTATAATTCTAGGAAATACTCTTATACTATGTGACATTGTATAGATTTTTGTTGCTTAGTTTGACTGAGTAAAAAAAAATGTCATGTATTCTAGAATCCAGCTCATAGTATTTATTTAAATGTGAAAAATTTGATAATTTTTTTTATTCCACGATATAAATTGATTTTTCTCTTAATGCAAAAATAATGAAAAAATTTCATTAATATTATTGATATAAATGAATAATGCGTTTTTAACTAATAATGTTAATATAAATAGAGTTTATAAAAAATAGAACATAAAGATACAATATTAGCAATTATTATTTATTTTTATAAACATAAATATTGAAATCAATTAAAATAATTCTATACAAAGAAGCCTATCCTATGTTGTGGTGGGCCCCTCTACTGCCACACTACCTCAAGTACCAACACATCTTTTAATTTTAGCCTCTTAATAATTTTAGTTTCGATTTCTGTAAAATCCTTTTTTTTTTAATTTTTCATTTACTTTTCCTTTTAATTTTTTCTTAGGGTAATATTTTTATAGTCAGAAGTTTCGATTTCTGTAAAGTCCTTATTGTTTACTTTGTCTTTGAACTTTTTTCTTAAGGTAATATTTATAGTCAGATGTTTCGATTTCTGTAAAGTCCTTTTTATTTTTTATTTCATTTACATTGCCTTTAACTTTTTCTTAGGGTAATATTTATAGGTGATAATTCATAAAATTACCCCTTTTGAGAAAATACATATATATTTTACCTAATTCTTTTGCACACATGTTAAAACTACCCCTTTTCTTAATTATTCAAAAACCCACCAAAAATCATAAATGACCCAAAAATCATAAATGATCACATACATGATCTCAATACTATTATGCATGAACCGCTAGATAAACCCCCTTGGACCGCTCGTCGGATTTTTGACAACCCCGGGCGGTCCAAGCATATTTATCTAGCGGTTCAGCAATTGGTCCCGATAGAATGGAGATTCCACAAAGAAGGGAAGTCAACATTCAAATTCAAGAAAGACCGGTCATAAGACATGATCAAAGTCTTAGGATAAGCACAGGTAGATTATCTTTCCAAGGAGATAGAATTATATCTCAACCTTTTGGAAGGAAAACAATCCAAGAGAGTCAACCTCAATTACCATGGAGGGTACATGTTTCAGTCAATCTGAAGTGCCCAGAAGGATGGAGAGGAATGACGACCAGATTTGATATTACAAGATGGGAAAATAATTTTCCCTGCAACGTCTTGTATTATCTACAACAACCAAAGATAAATCATTACAACGGAACCCTAGATATTGGGGGTTTTATTGTGGAGATTGAAGGTAGAGCAGGACGCGAAGATGTTCTGGTTCTAGGACTTGATTTCTTGAAAAAATATAAACCATGGAAACAAGTCAGCAATGGAATGAGAATTACGATAGACGAAAATGGACTCTTAATTGTATGACCAGTCCATTCTCTATATACATCCCAATTGGGGTGTTATATGAAAAATATAAGGCAGAATACTTCGCTGCCTATATTGACTCTGGAGCAGGAATCTGCACAGCAAGAAGAGGAATCTTCCCAGCAGAAGTTGATGATACGTTACCACCAATTGCTGGAAGAGATTTCTCCAAAAGAATCTTATTCCTATCCAAAGGAGTGAGAGAAATGGAAATATTAATTGGAGGAGCAAGTCAAACACCTTGGTAAAAGGTTAAGACTCCACCAATCTATTTCCATGATACTGGAGCAGACATTTTGATACGGCCAACAATATGCGGAAGTAAGAACTCGAACACACGTCAA
>JAPKLX010000040.1:460075-501406 GCA_026898415.1 Leonotis leonurus
CCAACATCTTCATCTTCCAATTTCTTCCGGATAATGCACTGAAAATAACCTTGCAGCTTCTTTGCTCTCAATCTTGTAACTGGGCCTCTCAACTGCAATTCCGGGTTTGATTCATCATTGCTGGATCCCGGCTCATCACATTCTGTTAGGGAATAATTTCCTACAGATGTTTAAACGCTACACGCAGGACAATGAAAGGAGGAGATTGGTGTTCACAACCAACTGTGAACATAAAATCATTGTTCAAAGGTTGCAAGGGGCGTTTAATCGCCAATTACCAGTAGTTTTTCGCAGCAAACGTGGTGATGAAGGCAAACTTCGTCAACCAAAGATGAAGGATCAAAGAAGGTTCATCGAAGCAGTGCTTAGCTGTATTAGAGAAAAGGATCTTCAAATGGAGGAAATTCATATCCTTAAGAAATCTTTAATTTCTAACAAAGAAATTGAAGTTCAAATGCAGGTTTCTCTTGCAGATGCTAAAAGGAAAATCTCAATATGCTACAATGAGAATCCTTTAGCATGGTGGGGAAAGAACCAACTCAAAGCAACCTTGAAGGTAAAACCAGAAAGGGTGCATGAGTTCGTAAGGTTCCGACCAATTCTGATGAACTTAAAGGATCAGGAGGATATGAGGATCATTATCAAGGAACACCTTGATTTGAAGTTAATCGAGCCAGCCAATTCTCCTTATAGTAGTCCTGGATTTCTGGTAATGAATCATGGTGAGATTAAAAGAGGTAAACCTAGACTTTTCATTAATTACAAAGGAATTAATGATATTCTTGAGTTTGACAGATATTTTTATCCCAAGTAGAGATCACCTTATTAATTGCATACGAAATGCTAAGGTCTTCTCAAAGTTTGATTGCAAATCAGGATTTTACCAGATTCGCATGGAGGAAGAAAGTAAGAAGCTTACAGCTTTCTCCACACCACAAGGGCATTTCGTCTGGAATGTAATGCCAATGGGGTTAGCTAATGCTCCCCAGATTTTCCAGATGAAAATGGATAATCTTTTTAAAGATTATTTTTCTTTTATGTTTGTCTATATTGATGATATACTAATAACATCAAAAGATATGGATGAACATATTAAACATCTTGAATTATTTGCAGATGTTTGTTATAAGGAAGGATTAGTACTGTCGGAGAAGAAGGCAGTAATTGCAACCCAAAAAATGGAATTTTTGAGAATAGAGATTGATGAATCTAGAATTACTCTACAGGATCATATTTTACAAAAGGTCCAAAGTTTTCCGAGGATTTGAAAGAGAAAAAACAACTTCAAAGTTTTCTAGGAGTTGTTAATTTTGCAGGAATGTTTATCAAAAATCTTGCAAAATACAGAAAGAGTTTTAGCAGTTTGCTAAAAAAGGATGTTTCGTTCATCTGGACAGAAGAACATCGACAAGGAATGAGAAAACTAAAAGAGGAATGTAGAAACCTCCCAAAGCTTTCAATACCACAGGATGAGGACGATCTGGTCCTCTATACATATGCGAGTGATCATTGGTGGGCAGCTGTCCTAATGAAGATCACTCCATATGGTGAAGAACCGTGCAGATATTGCAGTGGTTTGTTCCCAGAAAACGAGGCCATTAGATGGCATATCAACGAGAAGGAATTCTTTGCAGTAGTAAAGGCCTTTAAAAAATGGCCTTTATTTTTACTAGCCAAGAAATTTACTTTAAAAGTCGATAATACACAGGTTAAAGCTTTTCTGAAAAACAACATAGAATCAAAGCCTGAAAAGGCTAGATTACTTAGATGACAAGCTTTATGTCAATATTATATTCATGATATTGTTGTGTTAAAATCTCATGAAAACATTCTTGCAGATTTTCTAACAAGGGATGGAGCCTGCTGAGACTGGAGCCATCATCCTAGCACAGAGGTATCTCCGAGAAAACTTGGAGATGCTTCTTGAAGAATGGGACGAGTGCACTCTCCATGCTGACCAGATGGGTAAAATACAAGCTACCGATAAGACGAAAGTCTCCTGTAAAATACGAGCTTGTTTGCTAACCTATACTCAGTTAGGGTCAACATTGGATGTCACGACCCACCTTTACTAGGGATAGCAAAGTCGGGGAAAACTGTGACTAAGGAAGAAAATATAGAACCGAAAAAAGAAATAGGGACTAATACGAAAATGAATATCTGATAAGTGCCTCGAAAGAGAATAATCCATAACCTGAAAGTCGGTACTAGATAACCGATATCAAAATACATAGTTCATTGTTTAATACGGAATACTAATCTGAGTGTCTGCAGCGGAAATTGGATCAATTTCTAAGTTTACATGTATGAAGACATGCAAACCCCCAAGAGTTACTACTAGATGAGTTCGACAAAACATTCGCTTAGCACTCCTCCTTTCATCACAGCTCAACCTGCACATTTATAAATATATGCAGGGCTGAGTACAAAAGTACTCAGTAGACACATGCCAAAATCGCATTCGTACATATATAACTGTCATTGCCATATCATAGTGAAACATAGGGATTTTATCTGAAAGAAACCTATGTTCACTAAATTCTTTTGTGGGATCTAAAAGTTTGACAGCGCTGTCTAAGTTCTTTAGTAATCTACAATATCTGTAACTTCTGTGTGTCGGGGAAGGTGGCCACCTCCCACGGACACTTGACTGGCCAACCCGCTAAGATGACTCACGGTCCATGTGTACAATAGTCCGAGTGGGGTTACTAACCCATTGGGACCCGAATTCGATTTTCATAATCATAGCAGATATGTATCATACAAAACATAAAACATTTATGGCAAGACAATACTTGAAATATCAATTTCAATTCAAAAGCTGTTTAAAAAGAAATAACATAAATGCGGATAAACACACTTATTTTGGTTTGTATAAGAAAGCCTACCTGAATCGCTTCCTTGCTTAATAAGATCTGAATCTTTACCCTCTAGTGCTTTCCCTTCGCTAAACCTTAATCGTAATTATGAAGAAGATACTCATCGTGAGTATATAATTTATTTCATTTAATTAAAATGAAATATTATTCTATTATTTCATTAATTGTTCTAATTTCTTACTCGACTAATATTCGAGTACTCATAAATTTCTATACTATTTTTGTAGCATTTTAAATCACTATTTGATTTATTAAATCCTTTAATATTTCACTTGTTCTGCCCAATTAATTTAATAATGGGTACTGTAATTATTCAACATAATTTAATCTCAAGCTATAATGCTAAACTCTTATAGGTAATATTAATTTTAATTAATATTCTTTAACGATTTATTAAGATTGAAATAATACTACTAATTTCATCTCTTAAGGCCATGTTTGGTAGATAAGATATGATAGGATAAGATTAAATTATCTTATTAAATCATGTGTTTGGTAGCAAATATGATAAATACGTCGGCCCGGTATTAAACATTGAGCCCGTGTCAAAATCACTAATTTACCTTACATTTTAATTCTAAGGAGATGGTGAGATTAAAATAATCTTGATACACCATATAAATTTAATCTTATCATGTTATATCCTATCATGACTATCAAACATGGCCTAAATATATTCCAAGATAGTCTAATTATTTGGGCTTAATCTATCTATTCATATCCAACCCAATTTATCTATACCTTGAACCAAAGATTAAATTCCTAAGCCCATTCTACATATTAAACTGAGCCCACACTAATAAATTTAGATAGGCCCATTCTGAAAATGTATTGGGCCCGTATAATTATTTCTCTACGGCCCACTCGACTCATGTTGACCCAGTTTGATTTCTATACTTCGGCCCATAGTTAATTTAAAACCGGCCCATTTGATAAATCTTGAAATTGGCCCATCCTAATTAAATTAATCCCGGCCTGCTAAATTGATCTTGACCCAACCCACTCAATTAACCCAGACCCGGCCCATAAGTGAAATTTTAAATCATCTAGCTCTAAACTTTAGCGCATAGAAACCAGCCGCTCACCTCACTCTTTCCTCTCTATCTTCTCCGTCTCTCTTCTCTATCTCGCCGTCTTACCACTGCCGGCGCCCTATCCCTCGAGCTATCTCTCATCTCGGTCGCTGCTCTATCCCCCTCGCCGTTCCTCTGCTCTCTCCCAACTCTCGGCCTCTTTTCTCTCTGCTCTCGGTCTCGCGGCTGTTCTCGGTTATTCGACAAAAGCTCGCCGGCGTTCCCTTGACTATCATCGTCGATTCCTCCCAAGTAAACTCTTCTTCTTCTTCCTTTTACAGTTTCTATATTTAAATTTCAAATCTTTATGTATTTTGCATGTTGGTAATGTTGATTGTAATCTATAATCTGTGAGCTTTGTCAATATTTAATAAAATTATTATCTTGTTTCTAGTTCTATTTCAGATTCTCTCGACTCCCTCTCTACTCTCGGCTCTCGCTATTCTCGTTTATTGCTGGAAACGAAGCCTCTCTAGCTCAAAATGCCTCTTGATTCTCTGCTCTTGGTGGAACGGCAGGATGCTCGTTGGAGGAAAACTGTCGCCAGCTATCTTCAAGGTAAATATCTTATCTTTCCTTTTTCTAGCTTTGAAGTTCATAAATTTCAGTTTTAAATCTCAAGAATTTATCCTAAATTTCTCAGAATACTCAATTCATCTCCCTTTCTAATTTCAGATTTTATAGTTTCTAAAATTTTCAGTTTCAGATTCTAATACTTCTAAAAAGAAAACTCTTGATTCCTCAGATTGATGGCGATCCTCAGATTGATGGCGAAGAGTTCGTCGACTAACTCTCGCTTGTGAATAGAAGCAACGACTCTCGTCACCTTCCTGTGCTCTCATTTACTGTAGGAAGCTGGAAACTCCCTGGTTCAAGGCTTCGCTTGCCTAAACAGCGAATCTCGTCGGTGTTCTTCTTCAAGATAAAAATCCTAACTTTTCTATATTTCTCTCTTAGATTCATACACAATCATCATTTAAATCTCTCTCACACTATGTTTCTCTTGGTTCTCAGCCCTCTCTGTTCTTTCCCCGTCTTCTCTCGGCTAAACAATTTTTCCGACGAAAAAGCTCGTCGACTTCATAGGTAAAATCTAATCTTTTACTTCTCCTTTAAATTCTAGTTGTATATATTCTGAAATTTAAATTTCATTCCTGAGCTAAGCTTTTATCTTTTGTTTCTGAACGAGAAAAATGACTTGGGGACAGGATGAGTGTTCGGCTGTGGGTGGTTTAGGCATGAGATGTGTGTTCTATGCTTTATTTATTTTATTTCTTATGTCTATATTTTGGTTATGATCTTAAGATATGTTTTAAATAGCATACTGTGAGGATTTACTACATTTTCTAAATGAAAATCTCCTACCATGTTCTATGTTTGTTTGAGCATGTTGTGATTTATAGAGTTTGATATGTGGAGAAAGTTTATGTTCTTGATAGATGAGTTTTGTTCTCCTAGCTCAGTCAAAGAACTAGCCAACAAAATGAAATTCTCTATATCTGAATGAAGTATTAAAAGATAGATTTGAGATTGATATACCTCAATTGTTTCTGGTTGAATTCTTGGCTCTGAATATTTTGGCAGAACCTCTCCCTGTGTTTCTCCGTGTTTGTTTTGCTGAAATATTGTTTTTCTTTGTGGTGTGGTTTTAAGGAGTTCTATACTATATAAATAGGGGAAATGAGTAGGTTTCTTAGAGTAGGCTGCTTTGATTGATGTTTCTTGCGTGTTCTGCGTGCTTTATTCCCAACTTTTCAAACTCAAACACAATTCTAATGTTTATAGAACATTAGGTTTTGACTTTTGGAATAGCTACTAATAATTCTAAGAGCAACTACAATGGTAGAACCCTTTTGGGGTTCTAATTTTTGCCACATGTATAAGAATCTCCAAATTAGAACCATCAAGAATAATGGGTTCTAATTTAGGGGTGCTAAATACTATTTAATGGGCCCACTTATACACACTCTTCTCTCATAAATTTTTTAAGAACCTAGGTCCTTAACTAAGGACCCCATCCCTTAAATTAGGGATCCCCAATGATGTTAAAATTTAAGGAGAGGTTCTAAATTTTTCCACCTAGACTAGAACCTCTCCATTGTACATGCTCTAATATATCTTTCTTTTATCTGTAGGTGTGCAGGGATATAGTAAGTAGAAGGAAGAGTGCAACATAGTTGTTTCCTTTTTTTTTTGTGCTTCTGACTCCCTCTTCAATGCTCAATCTTCTGATTTTATTTCTTAACTTTTATTTGACTTTGGATATATAAGAAAAATGTAATAAGAGGTTTATAATGAATATATTTTATTCTCTAGATCTGCATTCTTAAATGTTGGATTTTTACAATTTATATTGCAAATTTATTATTCAATTGTAGTGGCATAAGTTGCATGCATATTTATTCACTATATTGTGTATGCTTTAGTATTACTGATTCTAAACTGTATTATAGCAACTTGCTTGGCATATTAATACATTTCTCTACAACAAGCTAATCTAGAGACTCTGTATACTATGTATTTATTTATTTACTTATCTTATGTAGACAAATAATGCTTACTATATATCATGTTTGATATACAAGATAATATAAAATCCTTAAAATTATATTAATGTTTGATGTCACTAATTAATTATAATGAAACTTCTATAAGGTGTATAATTATTATCTAATTGAGGTAAAATCAACCTCTCAAACATTAACCTTTAACTTTCAATAATTCTAATCAATTAGTTATTTCATATGTTATAATTAACATATAGCTATTAATTGAACTAATCATCGATTATACATTTCAAGAATGTATTTGTATTGCCCTTTTGAATAATTATATTATTCAAGACGAACTCACATGATATCTATCTTGGTTTTTTTTTTATTAGAGCTACTAATATCGATTAGCTAATCGATATCTTGAATTTTATAAAGAAATTTTCTTTATGCGAACATTTCATTATATAAAATGTACTAATAAAAGAGCGGGATATTACATTGGAAAAACCACTCCTGCGGGTTTCTAGAAAACCTCTAGAGAAAGCAGAGTTTCGTGTTCCGGCACCTAAACTGGTAGAAGGGGATTCAAATACCTCTCAAGCAAGTTCTAAGTCAGTGGAGTCTGAACCATTGGCCCAAGAAAAAAATGATGCAAAGGTTTCACCGCCTGGACCATCATGTCAACCCTCCACCTCTGGGGAAAAAGAGGGAGAGATTAGTCTCAGGCCAATGACAGGCAAACTGGGGCTAATACTAACATGATTATTTTCTCCTTGTCTGAACAGGCTTATCAAGAAAATTGGGAGAAACTACTGACAAGAGTAGGTATCAATCCTGTTTCTAGTAGGGTCGATGTCTCGGGTAAATATCCGCGGGTATGGATGATGCCGAGATCCAAACCCCAGGATGTCAAGCAATGGTATGAATTTGGGGCACTTGCCTCTGTTTATACTATGTCTCCATCGTTTCCAGAAATCAAGGGTCTACCTCGGTGGATTCAGGAAGCGGTACATGAAACCTGGGCAAACAATGAACAACTTTGCCGAGGTGATACACTGGAGTTGTATTTCATAAGTGCAGCCCCAGAACCAGCAGGAAAGGGGAGTCATGAGGCCTTTCACTATATAAGGCTACGAAGACCCCGAATGGATGCCTTCAACCAAATTAAGGCATCATCCGATGATGTTCCAATGGTCGCCTCAATTTCTGATGATCAAATTACGACAAAGCGAGCATGGGGATTATGGGTCTGTCTTACAGAGATGGACAAAGTCAAGTTTCCATTCAAATTCTTTCAGAATTCAGCAAATGGATCATTCCTGTTAAATACCATGACAGGGAAAACAACTTATATCTAATTAAAAAAGTATGGACCGCTGGTAATACATAGATGGACTGCTCGACTTGTTCTTCAAGCTCCAGCGGTCCATCAGACATATACTAGAGGTCCATATATTTTTGTCTCCTACATATTTTTCTAAAATCAAATATCATAAATTCAAGTCCTAAACATGTATAATTCGAACACAACAATTCATTTAATAATAATATACACGTAAATTACCAAACATCAACATACATGCACGTAAAATTAGGTTCTATGCCACCAAAGATATAAGAAAAATACATATATTTATAAACTAAATGGACCGCTGGTATATTCGTTCGTTTTAAGAATGGACCGCTCGACATAGAGCCGAGCGGCGGTCCATGCACAATATACCAGCGGTCCACACTTATTCCATTTCAAAGCATGATTTTGAACCTGAATATGGTGTGGAATATCTTCTTCGTTGTCTCCCATGGTTCAAGCCTCTCCTACAACGGCGGCGGTCCAAGAATCCTCTCCTACGGCGACAGCGGTCCAAGAAGCAATCCCCAGCAATCTCCAGCAACCCTTCGAGCCTTGAAGAAGGAGGGCAGGGCGGCGAGACGAGAGGTCCAGGGAGGGGCTGCAACGGTCTATCTATGTGCGTGGGGGAGGATGAGAGGTGCAAAAAAAAATACAATAAGGGAGGGGAAGGGGGGTGGACGGTCTATGGACCAAAAATTTTAAAAAAATATATTAATTTAATTAAAGTAATCAATTTCCATAACTAACTTTCACTTTTTCAGAGAATCTTTTGACTTTTTCAGGTGGGGTGCAAATTTCAATACAAAATGGGTATTTTCTACATGTACATTGAGTTATTGAGTATTTTATAGATACGATTTTTTAAAGTGGGTATTTTTATTTTTCTCCCTTAATAATATAATCGTACATAATTAGTGAAGGTATTAATGACATTTGTGGAAATTGAAGAGGTAAAATAAAGTAATTTATCAATATATTTTTATTGGAAATAGATATTGGGATGACTATAATTATTTCAATATCTTTAACTCATAACATAACTTCATATTTAATGTAGATATTTCTATAATCTTTAACTCAATATTATCTAATTAAAATAATTCACATTTTAATATCAATCCCTCTTTGAAGATAAAGTAATTTAAATATAAATAAAATAATTACATTAGTCGAAATTGAGGAGGTAAAGTATCAAAATAATTACTTTGGTAATTGATTCAAATGTACGGAGATGATTTGAGTTTACGTATCAAAACATAAAAATATGTACATTTTTTTTATTGGAAAATCTGCACAATTATTACTTAATTTTACATTATTCACCTCAAATCTCGAGTTTCACTTAAATCGAGTTTCAATTAATTCGAAAAACTTCTGACTATAAATAGGGTGGAAATTAAAAATATACCTTTTGAAAAAATACATGAACCTTTTACCTATTTTCTAAGTGTACATGTAGAAAATACCCATTTTAATGTCACTGTTAGTTTTAAACCCACTTTTGGTATATTTGGTACTGGATTTTGTGAAAAATCACGGACAAAACATTCTCTATTGTACTGATAATAGAAAAGTTTCAATTTCTAACCCGCTCTTTAAAATGGTATCAATCATTAATGGTTTGGTAAATACCTTCCCTATTGTAATTGTAATTTCAATTTAACCGTATATCAGGCCCATCACACTTCCGTATAAATAAATTCTATATTAATACCAACTTAATTACCTTTTTGACCAAGAAGCTGTCGGGTTATATCCACCGAAAGTTTTAAGGACCACGTCCAACCACCCGGAGCACCGTATGGTTTCCAGCCGCAGATTCCTTCAACAGCCTTTAGCACAGCCCTCGTTCGTTTCCTACCCGGGGCGTAGAGTTTTTAGTTGGTAAAATAGAAAATATAGATCTTGAAGATGATGAACAAAAGCCCAATCTTTTTTATTAAGGAATTATATAATATATATTACAACATAAGTAAATCCCCTTTTGGGAGGAGACAAACTTGTTTAGCTACCTATGGTAGCTGGAATTGAAACTACTTGCATAAACTAGTAAGAGAAAATACAATGTTTATTCTGAAGAGAGCTTAGGAGAATTTTCGATGCCCTCCCTCCTCTTCAATGTCTTGTTTATATAGGAGTCTTTTGGCCTCCTTCCTTGATGCATTGTTGCATTGGATTCCTTATCCTTCTTTTCCCACGTGAAGCTGGGACCAGATAAGGCAAACATCTTGTAGTGGTCGGACCCTCTCTTTGAATTATCTTCAAAAGTTAGTGGTCTATTTTTATTATTGTTCTACCGATGATTCTTTTATGGTGGAACGTCCTTTTCTTTCACCCACCGTTGTCATTTTCTATTTGGTGGGTATTGCTTTATCACATGCTTTCTGTTACCGAAAGCATCTTCAGCTTTATCCTCACATGGCCTCTTTATTTATGTCGGCCATCTGCCTTTTTTGGAGTGCCCCTCGGAGCTTTTCCTTTTGGAGGAGTCTTCTTCTCCTCATACTCGTTGGCTCGGAACTTCTTCTTATCTTGTTTAGGTAAGAAGCCTTTCCCGAACTCCAGCTCTCGTTGGTTTGGATAGTCCGAACAGATCTTGGACTCCCAATAGCCAAAATGAGCCATGTTGCAGAACTTGCGATGAGTCTCTTTACTCATCGCCATCTTGTTTTCCCATAGAAGAGTTATTTTTCTCTCAAAAGCATCTTCTGTTTGTGCATTTATGTTAAAATTATGTACAATATGTTTGTAATTTAGTGATTTACGTCATTATTGAAATTATGATTGTTTTTAATGTAATTATTAGAATTTTGATGTATATGATCTAATTTTATTTAAATTTGATGTATATAATCTGATTGAAATTATTTTTATTAATTTGATGTTGAAAGAGTCGGCCCATCCTTGGTATCAAAGACCGAACTCAATTAATCGGAAATCTAAACCCAATACATACTATAAGATTGGTATTGTTGAAGAAATTAGGTCTAGATTGTTGCAATTAGGTGGGAACGAACTTGTTCAAAAATTCCAACGTCGGTCATTTGGTCATTTTTTTAGTTGGAGTCCGGGTAACCTTTCATGTCCAGCTTTGCACAGTATAGTGTGTAGGGCTATCCACACTAGAGATGAGATTTGGTTTCACATATGCGGGGGTGATATTGAGTACACATTGGAGGATCATGCATTGATCACTGGGTTGAGATTTGGTCATTCCAATTTCGACAGTACTTACCCGCACGATCTGACTGGGTCATCTGTTTTTTATGTCCGCCTGCAATGGCATTCAAATGACTGGTTCAGATCTCCTAGCCCGCTTTACAAATTTCCGAAACAACATAGATGATCCTGATGGAGAGATCCATTTCCACATTGCCCTTGTCCTCATGGCCTACATCTTCGTATTTGGCCATGATTCACAAAAAATCATATTCCCGTGGCTGTGGTCGTTGGTGGAGGACCTAGACACCTTTTATAATTCTCATTGGGGTGTGTACTCTTATAAAATTCTTAGGAATTATATTAGAAAAATTCCTGACAATCCAAAATATCATTTATATAGCCCTGCTTGGGCACTGATGGTGTGGGGGTTATAGGTCATTCCCGGATTCGAATCGTTTGCTGGTAGGCAACGGGACATCCCTTTAGCATATCCCTGGTGTTTGAGATGGAATTTTCGGAAGAATCTCAATGGGATAGTGGAGCAGCTCTATGAATGTTTTGACACGGAGGTAAGTTTTATGTTCATTTTTAATCCTTATTTAATTATTTGTTATGATTATGATAAGATTGTATTAATATTTATCTTAAATTTGTAGGGTTACAATATTCCAAATCTGATAGCTGACGAGGAGGAAGAGAGATGTGCTTATTATCTCTCCACACAGTGTGAGAGCCCCCTGGATGTGGAGTACATGCCACTGATTAATCCAATTACTCGGGGAGGTATGACAGCCAAGCAGCGTGCACCGAGGCAGAGAGTACCACCGGTCATAGTGGAGCCTATTAGCAGTCGGCGAGCTACGAGGAACGTAGAGCCTGCACATTTTGATGAGCCAGAGGTGGATGAGTCATCTTTTCACGGCCAACCACCTGAGACAGAGCGTTCTCCACCCGAGACAGAGCATCCTCTGCAACGTCGTAGAGATGAGGGAAAGCGTGCTAGGGTACCGATGCCTAAGTCATCCTCTAACAGCAACGGTGGTAGGAAAGAGCGCGTACTTAGCCAGATGCATGGAGAGATGAGTGCTTTTGAGGCACGAATGATAGAACGGCATGATCAGATGGAGACACGAATCATTGAGAGGCATAATGATCTAAAGAATACTCTAAAGAGATAGAGATATATGGGAGAGCTGTTAGGAGCCATCCGTTGTGGTCCGACTCGACATAGTCAACCGATCAGTCATACTCGTGGGCAGGCCCCCCCAGTGCCTCAGTCAGCTCAGCCTTCGATGCAGTCAGCTCGGCCATCTGATTTTCATACCATGAGCCCTCCACCGAGAGCAATACCTGATTTCCGGCCTTCCAGCAGTGGTCCTCGACACTCCATGTCTGACACTTCGCACTTTCCCCTGCCATTTGTGACCACACGTCATTCTTTGGCGGATACTTCATCTGTAAATTGATTTTTATTTGTTTATTATTTATGATAAACAGATAGTTTTAAAATAAAACTAATTAATTTCGTATTATATTTTTTTGTAGACGCTATGGCCATTTTACACGCAGGCAGTCAATGTGGCACATGATGACCCTTATTTGGCGGAGTTTGACGGTCAGTTATGTTATGTGCCACGACCTGCATTTGTCCCGAAGGAGGTACCAAATACCTTTGGGGATGAAATATTGCAAAGGTTCAATGCATTTATGAAGAAACCATCCGGCGACCATGCTACAGTGGGTGAGACTGATTTTCAAATAAAAGTTGCTGACTTCAAGCTCATGCTTCATATGCAGCAAGATTATTTCACTGAGGTAATTGTTTTAATATCAAATATGATTTAAGTTGATATTGAATTAATGTCACTAAATTAGGATTGTTTTTTTTGCAGACCATAGACTTGTATATGATGAGCCTACAGTGCAGACTAATGCAGAGTGAAAGTGTAATATCCCGTCTTTTAAATCCTAAATAAATTTTCTTAAACTCTAAAAATTTCTCAAATTTCTCGTACTTGGATTAAATTTACGAGACCAATTTTTGAAAATAGATCGAGAATAACGAGCACTTGCAGCAATTAAATAGTTAATGTCATCTTTTAATCTGATTACATTTACGAGGATGATCATCGAGGGTGATTAATGCCTAATGTGATTAGTGCCATTATTAGTATTATAATTAGTACAAATATTTATTTGTTAAATGAGAAGTATGATTAGTAACTATAGTGTAATATATGGCTACATAAAGGAAATAAATTAAGGTGTGCTATATATATATAGATATACGAAATATGTAAAGTGGGTTATACACATTAGACATGTGCAATACAATAGGAAGTCTACAGTAGATGTAATGTATATAGACATACATAACGCCATCTACGTGTAATTTCAGTAGAAATAGACCAATGAACAGTAAGCCAAAAACTAGAACAAGCGTGCAACTGTTCATCTTCCCCAAATCATGAACTAGCGTGCACTGCTCCCTACTAAGCCTAGCTACACAGTGACTCTCCAGCTTCTCCCCAATCGCCATGCCTGCAAAAATTCAAAAGATTAAGCAAATCAGATTTGTAAAGAATAGGGATTTAAGCTTCTATATAAAGGGGAAGGATTTTAGCTTAACCCACATCCAAATATCATTGGCACCGAAACGCTGCCGAATTTAGAACTCGAAGAAAACCAGGAGAAGTGAAGTAACAGCAGTAGTGTTGCGCGAAAGAGAATATAGAGACAGTTTGAGGTAAGAGTTTGAAGCTCTAGCATTTTATGTTCATGCTTCTTAAAACTAGATTTAGGAATGGATTATGCATGCAAAACAGCTTTAGAATGAACCTAGCATGCTTCGAACTTAAAAGAACTGGTTTTGAACTTAGAATGCTAAACTCTGAATTTAGGTGCTGTAAGTTTTGAACACTTGAAGAACATATCATTTACGTAGGAATAGAAACGTCTAAGTCTAGATGAATATTGATATGCAACCTATCCTAATCTATAACCTACTTGACGAAGAAGAAGAAGAAGAAATAAGAGAACTTACCTAATGACTAAGGGAGCGGTAGTGCACGGCTGAGTGCATAGCCGTGAGTTCCCCGAACAGCCCCGCACGGCTTCGGTTGGCCTCGAGCAGGCCCCGAATGGCTCCGACAGACCTCGAATCACTTCGAATGGCTCCGGACAGCCTCGAAACACCCCGAACCAAACTCGGACAGCTCCAGACCACCTCGGACGAGCTCCGAGCGACCTCGGACAGCTCCAAACTACCTCGGACGAGCTCCGAACTACCCCGAACCACTCCGAACTACCTCGAACCAACCGAAACCATTCTGAAAGCATGAACATAATCAAACAAAAGGAAGAGATATACAAAAGAGTGAGAAGAAGTTGCCTTACCTTGAAACGGCGGCGGCGAAGCGGAGGCGGCGAAGCGGGGCAGCACTGGAAGGAAGCTCTGGACTAGCGAAGCAGCCCCGGGATGGTTACCTCGCGGCTGTCCCGTGCGAAGAGAAGGCAAGCAGGCGATGGAGCAGCGAGGGAAGGAATCGTGCAAACAATTCGTTGCATGCTTCATCACCTCCGAGTTTTTGACCGAGCTCCATGAACGAGCTGCATTACGAGCTCCATGAACGAGCTGCATTACGAGCTGCATTGCGAGCTCCATGAACGAGCTGCATTGCGAGCTCCATGAACGAGCTGCATTACGATCTCTCGACCGAGCTCCACCCCGAGCTCTCGACCGAGCTCCACTCCGAGCTCCCGACCGAGCTCCACTACGAGCTCTCGACCGAGCTCCATTAGGGCGGCGTGAAGAACGGAGAAGGAGAGCACAGCAGCAGCGCTGCGCGAGAGGAAAGAAACAGCGAGAGAAGGGAAGAGACGGAGAGAGAGGGCTGTGAGGAAAGAGCTAGTCGAGAGAGAGAGGTCTTGAGCGAGTAGAATCGCGACACTGGACCGTGGTGATGGTGGCGCGGTGGTGATCGGAGAGGCGGAGATGGAAAGAGCGGAGGAGAGACGACGAGAGAGAAGAGGAAGGAAAGCGCCGGCGACGTGAAGAACAGAGAAATGGAAGGTAGCAGCAGTGCAGCATGTACACACGTACACACACACACATATATATATATATATATTAAATTATGATAATAGTTAAATTGGTTAAGTATGGGCTTTATATTAAATTAAGATAATTAAACCTTATAATTAGAAATAGTTAGTCTTGGAAATAAATATTAGACGGGCCGAGTATAGTAAAATTTGCCGGGTCGAGATTTAAACTTTACGGGCCGAAATAAAAATTAGAACGCACTGATTTAATTTAATTCGGATGAATTAGTAAATTATTAACGAGCTATGACTTGTGCAATTAATTAAAATTTGATTAATTAGTTATATGTTAATTTGAATTCATAAGTTAGACTATGTATATAGAATTCTTCTATAAAATTTGAACTCAATTTGCTAAATTAGAATTTAATTGAGTATTTGAAATTTGATCATAAGAAAGGATTAAACTATAAATCACATTTAGAGTATGATTTTTGAGGTTAGTTAAATCTAGAGAAATTAGTTATTTTGATTTAAACATCAAAATATTAAATTAGAAATACCTTATATATATATTGCCCAATAATTATTTATTGGATATAGTAAATTACCGAATCGTAAGGTGACTTAGAAACCATCATTAACGACCCCTCTAGAATTGCAATTACTAGACTCGTATTATAGTTGAGTAGAGATTTGAGAATAATTCCCAAGCCATAAAAGGAAAATATTCTTTATACTTAGAATATGTTAAAAGCACTAGAAGATTATATCTCACTCGAGATTCTTATGAAAGGTTTCGACGAGAGGTCGGATCCGCATTACGAGAACAAGGCAAACACCAATCAAGACCATTCAAGTAGGCTTTTCTTACTCTATGAAAATATATGTGTGCATGCTTTCAAAATGAAACGAGATATTTTCAAAGCACTGTCTTGCCATAAATGTTTTCGATTTATGTATGATGCCTATCTGTTATATGATAATCGAATTCGGGTTCCAGTGGGTTAGCGTCTCCACTCGAACTAGTGTACACAATGGACTGTGTGTCAGCGAAAGGTTGACCGGTCAAGTGTCTGTGGGAAGTGGCCACTTCCCCGGCACATAGAACTTCAGATATGGTTGAATACAAAGAACTAGGACTGCAGTCAATTAGAACTTTCTCAAGAAATGATTTTGTGAACATAGGTGCTTTAGAGACAAAATCCCTATGATTCACTCGAATGGCTTGACAGTTATATATGTATGTGTGCGATTTCGGCACGTGTCTACTGAGTACAAATTGTACTCAGCCCTGCATGTATTTCTAAACGTGCAGGATAAGAATGAAGAAGACGTGGGTGCTATGTCGTGCTTTTGTCGGACTCCATAGTAGCTGACTCTTGGGGGTTCTACGTGTCTTCATACACGTAGGATTTTATTATGCGATCCTGAAAGTTCCGCTGCTAGACTTTTATGTAATAGATCCGCGATTAAACTCTAAACTCTGTTATGTAATGTAACGAGCGTATGACTCTGACTTCCCGATTTACGGGATATGTCCTTACTTTATGTTATGAAGGGAATATTTATCATCTTTCTCTTGTCATTTATTCTTTCATTGGTCATGTTCCCGGCTTTACTAGAATTAGTAGAAAGCGGGCGTGACAGAAAGCGTACTCCCTTAGCACACCGGAGGACGCACTGTTATTTGTAGATATGATTTTTTTGTAAGTATTTTTAATGTATTTTTTATACACATAAATAAGTTCTTTATATGTACATGAGCCTAATTTTATTTTGAATCATGTCTTGAAGCATCGACTGGAGTCGGATTGGAATGCTGGTATGGACAGTGCCAATGCACTGGAGTTGCCAGGATGGGAGGCAAAATTGGCATATGTGAAGCAGAATTATAAGCCTCACAACTCTTTGCGTGATGTTATTCACGCACGTGGAACGAGATTCACAACCATACCTTGGTGGAATGCTACAACAATATATTTTTTAATTATATGCAATTAAATATTGTATGTAATTATATGAATTATATGCTATTAAGTTTTTAATTTTATATATGTTAATGTTGTATGCAATTATATGGATTTTATATGCTATTAATTTTTTATTTTTATATGTCAATGTTGAACTTGTAGGTTATATTTCTCTGCATTGTCAACGGCCATTTTGTGGTCATTATTTGTGACATGTACAATCGGATCATGACTCTGCACGATTCATGTTGGCATAAATTGGACAAAGATACGAATAAAATTAGATATAGATCATTGGCACCTATTTACTTTCTTTTGTCAATTGTGATGTCACACTCGTTTTATTACCAACATCAACAGATAGGTGTGTTTGAGACGTGTGAAGGATTTAAGTGGAATACAGCAGTGGAATCAGAGCGATTCAAGCAAAAGGATAGTCATAGTTGTTGTCATTTTCTGTGCATGACCGTTGAACGACATATTAGTGGGAGTCCTTCTATAAACTAGGGAACCAACCATGTTAAGATGTATCATACATTAGTTGCTCAGAATTTTTTTTTCCTCTTTGTATATGATTATTATTCCTAAACCATATGTTTTCAATTTAGAAGTAATATCCAATTTGAATCAGTGAAGTTCGTTATGTTTTCAATTTACTACGATTCTTACAAGCGCAAAGTGTGAACTATTGCAAATTGTGAATGTCGGTTTCTGCCCGGTTTCTGTCTCATCATTTTTGTACTGTATTATTATCTGAATTTTAGTTTTATTAATATAATAAAATACTAAATCGAATTAGGAGTAATATCCAATTTGAATCAGTCGATTTCATTATATTTTCAATTTACTACGATTTTTACAAAATGGTTGCGCAAACTTTGAACTATTGCAAATTATGAATATCGGATTCTGCCTGGTTTCTGTCTCGTAATTTATGTACTGTATTATTATCCGAATTTTTTTCTTTTTAATATAATAAAATACTACATCGAGTTAGGAGTAACATACAATTTAAAGCAGTCAATTTTGTTATATTTTCAATTTACTACTATTTTTACAAAATGGTTGCGCAAACTGTGAAATATTGCGAAAATCTGGGCAATTTTCTAACTTTGAAAATTCGGGAAAATTAGAATTTAAATGATTTTACGTGTTTTCTTTTTGGAAAATATAAATTTAAGACTTTGGGTTTATCTTAAAATTTTATTCGTCTAAATTCCAGTTATTATCAATTTATTATGATTTTTCTAATTTAACTGCTCATATGACATGAATTAATTCGAAACTACGTACATTCATAATGCAAAGATAATACAATCATACTACAAATTAATCATTGAATAAATTCAGACAATTGGGACCTGTGTGATCATTCATGTTGCAATGTGGGCACCGTCTCTTCTACTTGTACGGCCCGATGATTCTCTCCAGCCCCTACGTCTACTCATCCTTGGTCTACCCGGCATTCTTATTGCTTTGTTTGGCAAAACCTCAATGCTTGAAATATTGTCGGGCAAATTCTAATATTGTTTCGGAGGAATTCGAGATATAACATTTTATACGCATTTACAACTGATGTTGATTTGTAGTAATGTGCTACAAAATCAATTGTAGTTCTTCCAGATTTCTTGCACAGATAATAATATTATAATAAATTCTCATGGACATAATCTAAATTAATTCTCAAAGACATAATTAAAAAGTACGTACGTAATTGCTGCAATAGCATGAGAAAATGGGATCTCTTCGTGTTGAAATCCATGCATTCACATGTCCACGCTCCAAGGTCTACCAACACTGATCGATTGTTGGTTTCAATTTGGTATCGATCATCACCTACTGGAAGTGCTCTGTATGTATTAGATCTCTCGATTTGGACCATCAATTTGCATCTTACATCTTCTGGAAGTGGATGTCTTTCCCTGTTAGCAGTTATAAGTCGTTTGCTAAACCAATTCTCACAAATCAGTCTTATTGCCTCGATGCAAGCACAAATAGGTAGACGACGAGCCCATAAAAGTGTGCGATTAAAACTCTCAGCTACATTGGACGTTAAGAAGCTATACCTTCAAACAGTACACATCGACCGAGCCCACTTAGCAGGTCCAACATTCATTAAGTGATTATAGGCCTCCACCTTGCCAACTTGAATCGTGTTTATTCTTTTCTAAAATTCGGATTGCTTATATGTGTATGCAGCCTTTTGAAACAACCTCAGAGTAGTTTTACCAAATCTTTTTAAATTGTTACTAAGATGGTAGTAACAAAGGCCATGAGTTGCTTCCGAAAATACAACTCTCACTGCATGCTCAATTGATAGATGTTGATCAGATACAATCAATGTTTGAGGCGTGCTCCCACATGCTCTTCGTAGCCGTGTTATAAACTATACCCAAGACTCATGATTCTCAATTGGGCCGATTTCATACGCTAACGGATACACTTGCTCATTTGCATCATTTGTAACTGCAATAAACATAATGTCATTATTCTTTTCCTTCAAGTGAGTACCATCGACTATTATTACTGGCCTCATGCACAAGCCAAATACTGATTTACAAGCACCAAGAGCCACAAATACATGACGGAACCTGTTGTCTGCACCAATGTCGATATCTGTGATCGTGTCTGGGTTTGTCACCTCTAACATATTACATATACAAATAACTAGGCGGTAGTTGGTATGATTCATGATATTTACCATATATCATCTCAACATCATGGTTTCTACCCCTAAGCGTCACATCATAGGACACTTACATACCAAACATAGTCATCAACTCGTTCTGAATAACTTTGAGCTTTATGATTTCATTTGTGTGGGAAGGTTGTTTTATACGTTTTTGGTCTCGTTTCCATTGTGTTTATGATCTCATAATGCTTATGTTTGTCGTTCAAGTTGATGTTTTGGTTTGCTATATGCTACATTGTAGGTGAAAATTGACAAAAATAGTTAACGAGGCTTAACAAGAGAAACGAGACCAAAAAACGAAGAAAAGGGCAAATTGTGTGCTTGACAGAAGATGAACCTAGCGAACCTAGCGAGGCTTAACAAAAGGACTGGACCAAGACAGAACTGGGGGTTAGCGGCCGCTACCCCCTAGCGACCGTTGGGCCCTGGAAACTGTAGGCAGACAGAACGTTGGGGTAGCAACCGCTACCCCCCTAGCGGGCGCTACCCCTTTGCAGCCAAGTCACAGACAGAGAGAGGGCCTAACGAGCGCTAGCCCCCAGCGCTCGCTAGCCCCCAGCGCTCGCTAGCCCCCTGCTTCGGCCATTCTTCCAGCGAGCCTAGGTAGCGCTAGCTAGCCCCCAGCAAGCGCTACCCAGGCGGGATTTTCTACTCTATTTAAACCTCCACACGCGATCTCAGCAAGAGACGACTTACTTCACGTTTTTAATTCTAGTCTAGGGTTTAGACCACGAGAGAAGACACCATTAGTCTAGATTTTTATTTCGTTGTTCGTTCTTCAATTTCGTTGTGGATTCGTTTGTGATTCAAACCCGGAGTTCTTAAAGCATTATTTTTCCTTTCAATCCGTGAGTTCTTTTACTGCTTTCTTTATTGCTTTATGATCTATTTTTTTTCTGCCCTTTTTGTAATGCCCCATCTTTTAATTATCAAAGTAAGCAATTTTCGAACACGCTTGAAATTACCTATTGAACTTTGTATTTTGTTATTTATGTTAAGTTGAACCTAACTACAGTGAAGTCTTTGTGTTAAGGAAAGAAGTGTTGAGAATTGAATTTGGTAAATTAATTAAGAGACAATAATGCTAAGTACACTTATATAATTTGGGAAATTATATATGTATATATATATGTTTATGTTTTATAACTTGGAAATTTCATATATTAAGTGAATATATGTGCACGTGAGTGCAAGTGTTTAAGAAATCAGATTATATATATACATATACAGTATATAATGGTAGATATGTTATATATATAATTACAGGTTATATATAAGAAATCAGATTATATATATATATATACAATATATAAAGGTAGATGTGTTATATATATATAATTACAGGTTATATATATATTCACTGTTTATATATATTTATTTATATAGTTACAGTATATAGGTAAAAGAAATCTGA
Source organism: Leonotis leonurus (assembly GCA_026898415.1). Taxonomy (NCBI): domain Eukaryota; kingdom Viridiplantae; phylum Streptophyta; class Magnoliopsida; order Lamiales; family Lamiaceae; genus Leonotis; species Leonotis leonurus. The sequence continues at coordinate 481,162 of JAPKLX010000040.1, forward strand.
TGCAAAAGAAATCAAGTAGATATGATACACTTGAGTGCAGGAGTAAAGAATCAGGCTGCATATAATGTACAAATGTGATGATGATGTCTATATATAGTATGTAGGCTATTACTGCAGGAATACATAGTTCACACGCCTAATACATATACACTAAAGTATTACATGCTGGAAATAATTACAGTATACATATATATATGTGAGTGTGTTATATAATGGAAGGAATGATTAAACTAAGGGAAGCTAAGAGCAAGAAAACAGTAAGAAAAGGAAGAAAGACAGGTTGCAGCTTGGGTTGGTCAGTAGGATGTGATTGAGCACTAGCCTCAACACATTAGGCCTATTGCTGGATTGGAGAAGAAGAAACTCCCCTCCCAATGCTTGCTTTACCTGCAGAGAGAGAGATTTGACCATTAGGATAGATAGCAATACAACTGCTCATTCTATAAAAAGGACACTAACATAAGCAATTTATTACACCACAAAACCATACATACTTCTGCCGCTGGAGAAGATAGAGGGATTCAAAAACAAGAAGTAGTTAAAGTCCTAAGGTGAGGAATCTAAACTTTAACTATACATTAAGTTATGCCTTCTAGATGTTCAACTTACAACTATGTTTAAATATAATCTGCATACTGCTACCAATTAAATCCATGAAAACATAGCTTAGAAGTGAAGTACAGAACATGGAACAAATTTTAGATTCTAAAACACAAACCTGCAATTACATTTTGGTTTCCAAACATAGACAAACTGAATCCAGCCCAGAACCTTCAGAACATAGAGCCTTGTTTTCAGATTTCAAAACATTGTTATTTATTCAGAATCCAGAACAAAGAACCTATTCTAATGTTCAGATTTAGGAACTTAACTCAAGAGCTATGAACTCTCAATAATAAAAATAAGAAGATTTTGATGCAAAAATTTCAAAGCTGAATTAGACCGTAAACAAGATAACAATCTTGTTTAAGTATTATTAAAGCTCAATGATAAAATTCAAATAAACAGAATCTGACTCTCAACAAAACATAAAGACAAGCTATCTTCAAAACAGGTTCAAAATCTGAATATCACAGCAACATAAATCTGTATTCTGCCTCCCAGTTAAAAATCATGATTTCAAAACATAAAACATAAGCATGTTTCAGATTCCAGCAAATATATATACATCTATGTTTAAATGCCAGTTTAAGGGCAAAATTATATACATATCATGATTCACCAAAACACTAGAAACTGACTTTGGAGTACACGGTTTTATTTTTTTAAATCAGTATATAACTAAGCATAATTTCCAGAACCTAGATGTGTGATGATATTACAGAATCTAAAATTTCATATCCACATCAAAACTGTAGCATAAGTACATAAAAGCACATGCAGAATTTTGTTGAGTCAAACCAGAAACTTAAAACTGGAAATTGAACATTCAATAACCAAAACACATAAACATAATTTATAACAATTCCAAATGATCCAAATAGCAGTCGAAACTGTAAATTTTTAAAAAGGAAATTACAACCACAAACACTAAATTTAGAAAGCCCCAAATTAATTAAAACATAAAAACTTAGCTTAAGTTGATGATTTCCTCGGTGAAGAAAATACCAACGGGACAGCAACACCAACCAAAAATTCAGCAGCCAAGTAAACCCTTCCAAACCAGAAACGGGAAATTCAGTAAGTGGACATTTTGATCCACAAAATGCAAACTAAATCAGTAAAGAAACCAGCTTAATCAGAAAGGAGAGGAAACAAATTTAGAAATACAGAACTTTACCAAAAATACATCCAAATTTAATCCTATCTCTAACATGCAGAAAAAGGTTAGGGATCTAAAATTTAAAACAGAAACTAAAAGAAAGGAAACATAAGCTATACAGAACTCACCAATTAGGAAATCTCTTCGGATGGATCCCACCAAGTTCCTGCCCCGTAAACACTCCCTATCTCAACCAAAATCTCACAGAAACAAAAGAAGAGGCGTCAATAATATGAAAGAAGGAATCATCAGCCTAAAAATCGAGATAAACCACAAGAAATTAAGACATGCAGGAAGAATTTAAGTCCTAGAACAAAAATAAAAACTCCCAAACACCCTGAACTGAAAACAAAATTTTAGAATGAAGAACATGCAATAAGTTTAGGAGTCTTGTAAGCTAAAACCTTACAGAAATAGCTCCAAATCCCATCTTACCTCTTGGGAAGCCATTAAATCGAGCTGGGAAGGGCGACTGTCGCCTAGAACTTCACCACGAACTTCACATAAAATAAAAATGGGTAGAAGAAGGCAGAGATCAACAAGAGAGGGAGAGAAGGAGGCAGAACAGGGAGAGAGACGTGGAGAGAGAGCTCTAGTAAGAGGTGGAGAGAGCCGAGAAAGGAGAAGGAAGAGTCGATAGAGAGAATTGTGTCTGAGGCGGTGAGAGTGGGGAGAATTAGGGTAAAATTTGAGTTAGGGTAGAGTTAGGACATTCTAGAACATGGGCCGGGTTGTTGGGCCGGGTTACGAGCCGGGTGGACAAGGAGTGGGCTAGGATTTAATTTGTTTATGGGCCAAAGGTGGTTTATGTGAATAGGCAAATTGTTAAGGGCTACTGGGCCGGGTTGGGTATATTAAACAGGCCCAAGTATTGACAATGGTTGGGCTTAGGTTAGTAAAATAGTTGGGCCGAAAGAAATTGAATAAATGGGCTGGATCTTCATTCTTATGGGCCTAAATAAATAAAACTGATCGGGCTGAAATTAAATAACCTTATGGGCCGAGAATTAATTCATAGGTCGAGTAATTGGGCCGAGAAAAAATTAGAATGGGATCAATTATTTAATCTTAAGATAAATTAATATTTAAATTAATTAAATAAATTAGTAAGCCACTTCATTGATCTAATGGACTAGATTAACATTGTAATAAGATAAGACTAATTAAATTTATTTTGTCATTTTAATTAAGGGTGAGCTACATCAATTAGTAATAGTAATAATGAGAGAAGAGATAGTAATATATATTAAGTGTTGATGTTTAGAGCTATTAATTTAGATAATTAAAGCCTAAGTATTAAATCAAGAAGATCCAATTTATTTAAGTAATTGGGATCTAAATTAAGAGAATTTATATCTCTAATTATATTAAAGATATTATTTAAGAAATTAATATTCTAAGGTTATCTTAAAAGATTAGAACTTAAATGAATAATTAATTATCGAGAATTAATTATTTCATTAAGTGTTAATACACTTATTGCACTTAAGGGCATTTTAATTTAGACGAGCTTTTCTAAAGGTTCTCACGAGAGATCTACCTCGCGTTTCGAGACCAAAGCAAGTGCAAACCGAAGCTATCCAAGTAGGCTTTCTATTACAAAGAAATTATGTGTGCTCGTATGCTATTATGTTGATATTTCGAAAAGGTTTTCAAATGAGAACTTATGTTTTAAAATATTGTATTGCCGAATGATTTATGTTTTGTACGATACCTATCTTGTTATCATTTAATCGAATTCGGGTTCCAGTTGGTAAGCAACCCCACTCGAACTAGTGTACACAAAAGACTGTGAGTCGACGAAGGTGTTGACCGGTCAGGTGTCCGTAGAAGGTGGCCAACTTCACGGTACACGTAGAAAACAGATATGGTGGAATACTAAAGAACTTAGACTGATCAGTCGAACTTCAGGTTTCACAAAAAGGATTTAGTGAACGTAGGTGCTTTTAAAGATTAAATCCCTATGTTTCACTCTTTACGGCAATGACAATTATATATGTATGTATGCGATTTCGGCATGTGCCTACTGAGTACGTTTGTACTCAGCCCTGCATGTATTTTTAAATGTGCAGGTTGAGACGTGATGGATGGAGGTGCTATGACGGGCTTGTCAGTCTTTTGTGTAGTCGAACTCTTGGGGGTTTACGTGTCTTCATACACGTAGATTTACTGTTGGTCCCGAAAGAGCAAGGTTTGGTGTATGGGGGGGGGGAATACACCAAAGACAAACTTTTCAGTTTACTTGACAAGTTGTGAGAGAGTTCAAGCTATTCTGTATAAGAAATTGCTCGAAGATGACTAGACAGATCGATATGCAGATCGATAGCAGTTTAGTCCAACCAGATTACTCTCTTAGTGTAAACACTTAGCTAATAATAAGAGTGATCTTATTACTTTCTGAGTGTGGATTAGTGATTGCTCTTGTTTAGAAAACCTTAGTAATAATCCAGAATGTTAAGAAGATTGATTGAGATTCAGATGGATGATAGTGCAGAGAGTTAGAATAATAAACAACTGAGAAAATAAAGACTGCAGGAATGTAAAGCACACAGTTGTTTAAGGTGGTTCGGGAAATCCCTACGTCCACGATCTAGTCACAACTAGACCAGATTATCCACTACTAGGATACTTTGCTTCTTTATACTCGTGGAGAACGAGTCACAAGTACCAGTCAAAACTAGACAGATACTTATGCACGAATTAAGGGTCGTGTCCCTTTACAATAGATTACCTCTACGTTACCACTAGAAAACTACTAGCTAGCAGGGTGATCTCCTTTCTCTCGATAAGACAGACTTGAATCGAGGTGGTTGGTGTGATGTAGAATCACAAGGTGTTGAAGCTCTAAGTCTGGATAGCAGATTGCTTGAAAGTATGACAACAGTATAGTTCGCGTGTGTTCTCTCTAACGGTTCTCCAGATCTCTAACTTCAACTATATAGGCATTGAATATAAAATTCTAGCCGTTGTTGATTGGCGTGAGATAGATAGTATATTGCCAATCAATGGTTTCCATCATATCTTTTCTTGCCATATAGGAAAGGTTGACTCAATCTTTGAGTTATAGGAAGTGTATTACTTAACGGTCTCTTTCCTTATATGTGTTAATCGAAGATATTCTTTCCAATCCCAGTTGGATGGACTTTGATCTTGACGTGGCAAGAATATATGATGTGTAGGATGATGTCAGCAGGTGAGTTGATGACTCAATCGTTCTGGTTCCTCGCTGTAGGCATCGATCTGGTCATCGATCTGGTCACTATCTGTTACAGCAGATCGATTCCTCTTTGGCGTGAAATCTTGACTTTCATCCTATTCTAAGTTGAGATTGACTTCTATAGGAATTTTCCTTTACATTTCAAGTCATCTCCTAATCTGTTCCATAACAGGATTCACTTTATCTCTAGTGATCTGTTTTTACACGTAGAACAAATTAAGCTATAAAACACCTAAGTGTGTTTCGAAAGATCATCATCAAAACTAAATATTTTTAGGGTTCCCAACATTTACGTTGATCCCTTTTTTTTCCGCTGCAAGAGATTTCATAAACTTTTGTTGACGTAGGCGTCAATTCATACTTTTGTTTGACATATGTGTCAATTTCGATTTAAACTCCATGTTATGTACTAAGACTCTGTTATAAAATATCCTTTGTTTCAGTTATGCCCACAGTTTCCCTTTTATCCTTTATTTAATTATTTATTTTATAGTCGCGTACCCGGACTTCGCTACAAGGGCGGAGATCGGGGTGTGACACTTTTCTTGATTAATTTCCCATTCATTAATACAAACCTTTCAATCATGTTAATTAATCAATTCAAGACATGTTTAAATTCAGTTTTCTTAATTCTTTGTTCTTAGATTTATGATTTAATCGCTTTATTAATTTTCGCCTAGGTAATTTGTATTTTAAATTCTTTAATTTCATTCGCTTAGATAGATTAATTAGATTAGTTAAAATATCAAAACCCCTTCTTTTTAATTGCTTTTTATTCTGCAACATAGATAAGGCCCTGCTTAGCCTTCCTTGAGAATACGACTTAGGGTCAACTTATTAATCTATAACGAACTCGTACTCCTGCGAGCAATTTAATAAAATAAATTGGAAGTATATCGGCTGGAAATATTCCTCGTGCCCGTTACTGAGTCCCTTTATCGGACAGTGGGTCTGGTCTAAATAACGCCACGTACTGAAGGTTTAAAATAAGTTGAAACAAATTTTGGCGCAGTTGCCGGGGAAGGCTTTAGGCATTTATTTGTGTTTCTTTTTATTTTATTTTTATATTTTCTTTTATTTTGTTTATTCCTTTGCTTCCGCAAGGTGCGTTTAATCTTCTTTTAGTTTGTGTATGCTAGGTCGCCGAAGCTTGAGACAAGAGTTGGTGCCCTAGTCAACATCAATAGAAGATAAGTCGTACTTGAGGAGCAATTTAGGGACGTTGTCAACCTCGCCTCATTATTCGAAGAACAACTAGTCATAATGGCCGAGTAAGACGAATCCCCTAGAAAACTCAGAGACTTTGCCAGGCCGACATATGGCATAACCGCATTCACTATCGTGCTCTCGGTTGCGGGGAGGAACTATGAGTTGAAAAATAACCACATCAACTTGCTCCCATCGTTCTACGGGCTACCTAACGAAGACGCACTCCTCTTCATCAGGGAATTTTGCACAGCTGTCCAGTCTATTCCACTCCAGACTATCACCGAGGACGAGCTGCTAAGGAAGTGCTTCCCCTATTCACTCAAGGATAGGGCAAAGTCGTGGTATCTCTCCTTTCCAGCAAGATCGTTACCTAATTGGAAGGCGGTGAGTACTACATTTTTGCTCAAGTACTATCCGAACCAAAAGACGCAACAGATCCGACTTCAGATAATGCAGTTTGCTCAGGAGCCTGATGAGCCTTTTCATGAGGCCCTAGATAGATTCAGAGAGCTCCAGCAGCAGTGCCCGCACCATCAGATCGTGCCTGAACTTCTTTGGTAGATTTTCTACAATGGGTTGCAGCACACTTATCAGTTCATGGTGGATACAGTGGCTGGGGGAAATATATCTGAGAAGACAGCCGATGAAGCAATTGACATTTTCGAGACGCTTGCCACTAATTCGCAGCAGAAAATCTCTCGATCCAAAAGAGTGGAAGTCCGAGAGATTGGAGTCAGCTCGGATCTCAAGAGGCAGATGGCCGATATGATGCGAGAACTCCAAGAGTTGAAGATGAGTAAGCCCCCTGCAATAGCAAAGCACGAGTCCACACCCGAGCCGTGCTCAATTTGCGGTGATCTGACACATAATGAAGATCAATGCACCAGGATGGCAGAAATAACTTATGAAGGAGAAGCGGAAGTCTATGCTGCACAAGGCTTCCCGCCACGCCCGTCATTCGAGCAACATCCAGTCCAGCATACTTCAGGATGAAGAGCTCAGAATAACTCTACCTGGAAGGGGCCAAATCAAGGGCAAAATTCGAATTTCCCAGTCCGACGAGCACCTCCTCAGCAGTACTACCCACCAAAGCAGGGGTATTATCCGCAGCATCCATATTACCCACCTCAGTCAGGGTATTATCCACCTCCTCCACCTCAGTTCCGGTCGCAGTTCTCATCTGCACCGCGATCAGCCCAGCCTAAACCATCTCTAGAGGATAGTCTTGCAGCCTTCATGCAAGAAAGCAAACTGGCTCGTGAGGCTCAAGAGGCTACTATCAAATACCTCGAGAGTCAAGTCGGGCAGATCTCAGGAGCTATTAATCAAATGCAGCAGCAACAGCAGACCGGAAAGATACCCGGGCAGGGGCACTCAGCGCAGCAGATTCAGGCCATTACTATCCTTCGTAGTGGCAAGCAAGTCGACAACAAGGTGGCTATGCCAGAGAATGAGCCGACCAAAGAGGTGGAGGATGCTGGGAAAGGAAAGGAGCCGGAGCAGCCAGCCACTCAGTTGCACAAAACGGCGAATCCGTACAAGCCGCCAATTCCCTTTCCGAGCAGGCTAAAAAATGAGAAGCTTGAGAAGCAGTTCGCGAAGTTCTATAAGATGCTGTCTCAAGTACATGTCAATCTGCCGCTTCTGGACGTGATCCGCAATGTACCGGCATACCTGAAATTCTTTAAGGAGCTAGCCTCCAAAAAGAGAAGATTTGCAGACAATGAGTCCTTCATGGTGTCTGAGGTGGCCAGCTCTATCATGCAGAGGTAGTTTTGTTATCACTATAGCTCTTGGGAATGGTAAAACTGTAACAGGCATGCTTGATTTAGGTGCAGGTATTAATCTTATGCCTGACTCGATTTTTAAGGAATTAGAATTAGGTGAATTGAAACCTACACGCATGAGTTTACAGTTAGCTGATCGTTCTGTTAGATATCATAGAGGTATTATAGAGAACATCCTAGTGAGTGTTGGTGGTTTGATTGTACCTATGGATTTCGTTGTCTTAGAAATAGGTGATGTGCATGAGAACGGACGTGATCATACTTTATTGCTAGGTAGACCATTTATGGCGACTACTAATACCTTGATTGATGTGAAGAATGGTAATATTCAGATGTCTGTGTTAGGAGAAAAAGTTTCATTTTCTGTGCATAAGCACAAAGCTATGCCTTTTGTTAGTTCTATTGAGGATGGTTCTTTCATCAATTCGGTTGATGCTCTGGCCGAGATTTCTTTTGTGCAGGATTACAATTTGGAGGAGATCTTTGAAGGATTGGCTGACATGGAGGAGAGGCTCTGCTTGGAGGCCCAGTTTGCAAAACCACCACCGATGCTGTTAGCAAATCCACCAGCACCCGAGAAATTAAAGTTGAAGGTGCTTCCTGCGAATCTGAAGTACGTATTTCTCGAGGAGAACGAGCAGAAACTGGTAATTATCTCGACTGATCTAACTGACGCCCAGCAGGCTCGGTTAGTAACTGTGTTGAAAAAGCACAAGTTAGCCTTCGGTTGGAGTCTGACAGACATCCGAGGTATCAGCCCAGCGATGTGTATGCACAAGATATAGCTCGCCGACGATTCCCTTTCGAAAAGGGATGGACAGAGACGGCTCAACCCAGTACTCATAGAGGTTGTGAAGAAGGAGATCTTCAATCTTCTAGCCGAAGGGATCATCTATCCGATCGCTAACAGTGAGTGGGTAAGTCCAGTCCACGTTGTACCCAAGAAGGGTGGGATCACGGTGACTATGAACGAGAAGAAGAAGCTTGTCCCTACCAGACCCGTTACCGGATGGAGGATGTGCATCAATTACCGAAAGCTAAATGCGGCTACAAAAAAGGATCACTTTCCTTTACCTTTTATTGATCAAATATTAGATAAGCTTGCTGGTAATGACTATTTTTATTTTCTTGATGGTTTGTCAGACAATTATCAGATCGCGATCGACCCGGAGGACCAAGCAAAGACTGCTTTCACCAGCCTCTTCGAAACGTATGCTTTTCGGAGGATGCCGTTTGGACTGTGCAATGCACCAAGTACATTCCAGCGGTGTATGATGTCTATTTTCTCTGACATGATTAGCGACTTTGTAGAAGTCTTCATGGATGATTTCTCTATTTTTGGCTCTTCCTTTGATGATTTTCTTTCTAAAATTGATCGTGTCCTTGATCATTGTGCTAAAACTTGTCTTACTTTGAGTTGGGAAAAGAGTCATTTCATGGTACGTAGTGGAATTGTTTTGGGACATGTCGTGTCTAGTAAAGGAATTGAGGTCGATAAGGCTAAGGTAGAGGTGATTGAAAAATTACCTCCACCGACTGATGTTAAGGGAATTAGAAGTTTCTTAGGTCATGTTGGTTTTTATCGTAGATTCATTAAGGACTTCTCTAAAATTTGTCAACCTCTGTGTCGTCTACTTGCTCAGGACACTCCCTTTAATTTTGATGTTGACTGTCTTTCTGCATTTACTACATTGAAAGAGAAATTATGTAGTGCACCTGTTATTGTTGGCCCTGATTGGTCTGTTCCCTTCAAAATTATGTGTGATGCATCTAACTCTGCTATAGGTGCCGTTTTGGGTCAACGTGTTGACAAGATGTTGCGTGTGATCTATTATGCTAGCTCTACTTTAACTCCTGCTCAGATAAATTATACTACTACTGAAAAAGAGATGTTAGCTGTAGTATTCTCTCTTGATAAGTTTCGTGCTTATATTATAGGGTCTAGAGTTATAATTCATAGTGATCATGCTGCTTTACGTTATCTGTTAACTAAGCCTCAAGTGAAGCCTAGGCTGATTCATTGGGTCTTATTATTGCAAGAGTTTGATGTTGAGATTCGTGATAGAAAAGGGAGTGAGAACGCCGTTGCCGATCACCTCTCTCGCTTAGAGCATGTCCCTTCTCCCCCGTCTTATGATCTAGTTGACGAGTCTTTTCCATATGAGCATGCTTATAGTGTTACTCATGTGCCTTGGTTTGCTGACATAGTTAATTATTTGGCTTGTGGCGAGTTAAGGCCTGACCTCAATTCCCAAGAAAGAAAGCGTTTTCTCCATGTGTGCATGTAATACTTTTGGGAAGACCCCTTTTCTTTTCAAGCTCGGGAAAGACGAAGTGATTAGACGATGTGTTGCGGAGGAGGAGCAACCGAAAGTGCTAGAGATGTGCCATGAGGCTCATTGTGGCGGCCACTTTGGAGGCCAAAAGACGGCACACAAAGTTCTTCAATCAGGTTTATTCTGCCCTACGTTATTTAAGGATGCACATGCTTATTATCTCTCGTGTTATAGATGCTAAAGAGTTGGCACTATAGGTCGTAGGAATGAAATGCCCCTTAATTATATGATTGTTGTTGAGATTTTTGACGTGTGGGGAATTGATTTTATGGGCCCTTTCCCTATGTCTCATGGGTACGAATATATCTTGCTGGCTGTTGACTACGTGTCCAAGTGGGTTGAGGCTATCCCCACTAGGACGTGTGACTCTTACGTTGTGCTCAAGTTAGTGCAGGAAAATATTTTGTGCAGGTTTGGCTTCCCCCGAGCTATCATAAGCGATGGTGGAAAGCACTTCTGCAATAGACTGTTCGAGAGGCTCATGAAAAAAAATGGGATAACGCACAAGATCGCGACCCCATACCATCCACAGACGTCGGGCCAAGCTGAGACAAGTAATAAACAAGTCAAGAATATCTTGGAGAAAACAGTTCAGCCATATAGGAAGGATTGAGCAATCAAGCTGAACGACGCTCTTTGGGCATACCGCATAGCATACAAAAGCGTGTTGGGGATGAGTCCGTATCATCTCGTGTATGGAAAGGCGTGCCACTTACCCGTTGAAGTGGAGCACAAAGCTTATTGGGCAATCAAGGCCTCCAATCTCGATTTGCAAAAACCAGTGGAGCGCCGTTCTCTACAAATGTCGGAGTTAGACGAGCTGCGGAACAAGGCGTATGATAACGCTCAGATTTACAAAGACAAAGTGAAGGCAATCCATAACCGAAGGATTCTACACAAAAATTTGAAGCCTGGTATGAAGGTGCTACTTTTCAATTTCCGGTTGAAGCTGTTTCCTTGAAAATTGAAGAGTAGATGGAGCGGCCCGTTCGTAGTGAAGGATGTTAAGCCGTACGGGGTGATAGAGCTTAGTAAAGGAGACAATGACTCATTAATGGTGAATGGGCATCGCGTGAAGCCGTACATCGAGGGATGACCTACTAACTTCACGGTGGAGTCCACACCGCTTGAAGATCCACCCTCTAATTGATCACTTATTTCCGTCGAGCTAATGACGTTAAACAAGCGTTCTTTTAATTTTCCGTTGTTATTTTTGTCATTTTAATTTTTACTTTAGTTTCCTTGTTTTGTACTTAGTTAGGAGAAGAAACTTATTTTTCGTTGATTCTATGTTGCAGGAGAAATCGGAGAGAATGATCGAGACGAGAGTGGAAAAAGGGACAACGAGAAGTGATATACGAGAGTTGGGCCAGCGCTCGCTAGCCCCCCAGCGAGCGCTAGCCCAGCATTCTGTCCTGTTCCAGCATAAGGGGCCAGTGCTCGCTACCCCCCAGCGAGCGCTAGCCCCAATATCTGCTACCCTAACCAGAACGTTGGGGTAGCGAGCACTACCCCCCCCAGCGCTCGCTACCCCTAGACCTTCTTCCCCAATCCAGCGCGTTAGGGTAGCGCTCACTACCCCCCCAGCGAGCGCTACCCTCACTCTCTGTCCGTGAATCATCCGCGCTAGGGTAGCGGTTGCTAGCCCCCCCAGCGACCGCTACCCCTCCCCTCTGCCCTTTTAATCTCACGTCTCCTTCCTTCTTCTCCTTCGCAATTTTTTCCCCAAATTCCTTCTTCTTCTTCTCCATCCCTCGCGACCTCCTCCCAATTTTTCCCAAAATTTCAATTCGTCCATTAAATCCCTCCATCTCCTTCTCAATCTTCACACCCATCACCATCTTCAACCTTCCTCCCACCCAATTTACCACCCAAACACCTACACTCCTCAAAATCCTCAAATTTCTTCTTCTTAAATCCCTAAATTCCCAATTTTCCAATTTCCCCAATTTCTCAAACCCTAGTTACTCCCACCTTCCATAAATCCTTCTTCTTCTTCCAAATCCGACCACACCTCCGTGATTATCCGACACGCAGCTGCACTACTCACGCCGCTAAGCTTTTCGGTGACCTTTCGTCAATCTTCTGGCAACTTTTCCGGTGACTTCCCCTCTTCTCTACTACGAATGGCGCGCTCAAAGCATCATGCCGGCGAGCAACAGGCTAGCACATCCCAATCGGAGCAACCCACATCCGAGGACCTCCAAAGGGAGTATAATTGCCCTTTCCCCCTCGAATCCCACTTGGAGGGACAATTTTACGAGCGATGGACTCGTCACGAGGTAACTCCGCCACACACCTTTGATTGAAATCTATTATCTAACTTAGGATGTGTTAGGGAGCTTGAGCACTTTTTGGATGTTCTAGGACTTAAAAAATATGCTCACATGTCATTTAAATGCTCGAAGGTTCTTGTGCATGAATTTTTATCTACGTTGACTGTTCCTGCTGACATTACCTGTTGCACGTTTAGAATGCGGAGAGTCCCCCGCCGTTTGTCTATTACTTTATTGTGCAGGATTATGGGTTTTCACGGAAAGAATGTGGGAGATCAAGCCCCGCCATCCCACTTCAACCCTAATGCCGCGTGGCATTCCCTTACGGGTTTCTACAATTGGCAAGCCGGTGGGATGTCGGCTGGCTTTATCCATAACAACGTGCTGATGCTTCTGCAAAAATTTCTGTCTTACGGCATCACTGGCAAAGAGCAAGCCAATAAGGTGAATCAGGCCGAAGTTTTTCTGCTCCAGAGCGCTGCTCAAGGATCCCGGGTGTGCGCCGGAGACTATATTCTTAACACGTTTAAGAATACGCTGGCTACAGTCCGGTATCATGCCACTCTGCCTCTGGTGATCTGTGCCATTGCTCGGCACTTTGAGGTTTTCGATCAGGAGAATGTTGATCCAGCAGACACCATCTACGTGTCGAGGATTGACCTCTCTGAGCTCCGACAGGCTCGTATCTGCACCAATGACTACACGTGGGTGCCCTCCACCTCCCGGCGCTGTGTGGTTAACCACACCAACGAGTTGGCCGCCATTGCCGCCAACTTACCTGATGTTGGAGGCGATGTGGGTGTAGCTGACCGAGCAGCTGAGGAGGAAGCCTACGAGGATGCCCCTATGCTGGATGCCTTTGTTCCCGGCCCTTCCTCTTATTCGACGGGCGCCAGCCAGTATCATTACGGCGCCGACTCTACTTCTTCCGGTGACATGGATCACCTCACTTCCTAGTTTTAGTCTCTGAGCACTGAACTAGGCACCCTCCGCTCAGACTTTACCTCCTTTCGGCAGAACTTCACCAGTTTCTCCCAGGACTTTGGGACGCATGCCCACGAGGCCCAGTCCTTCTATCGGGAGTTTGGAGATTTCAGTTCCTCTATGCTTCGGAGTCAGGAGCGGATTGAGGAGCAGGTGACCGCTACTCATGACCTTATGTTTGAGCAAGCTCGTCAGTAGCGATTGTCTCAGGAATAGTCGGCTCTCCAGTATCAACAGATACTCGAGAACAACCGGCAGATGGCCGAGCTCAACGCCCAGTGGTCAAACTGGGCTTTATATGATCACCCTCCGCCGCCTTCGGATCAGCAGTGACTTCTCACTACTGCTTAGTATGATTTCTTCCTTTCTTTCGTTTCCTTTTTGTGTGTCCGGGTTGTTTCCTTTTGTTGTTGTTTTCTTTGCTTATTGGTGTTTCTCTTTCACGTTTGTATCTCTACACTAGTTGATCACACTCCATCGCTGCCAGGTCATCCCAAATCGGGTAGTTCCATTCCTCCCTTTTATTTTTATTGTAGCAATGAGGACATTGCTTCTTACTTTCATGAGGGGGGTAGGTATGACTTTATCTCAAGCATGCGGCATAGTTGTTTACTCTTGTTTGTTCACTTGCAATTTTGAGCTTAATAGGATTAGTGATTGATTTTCATAAGAAACATGTTGATTATGTTTGACGACATGAATTGACATTGTGAGTTGATGATTGGGTAATGAGCATTACATTTTGATTATAGTTGTCGTGGGGCACTCGATTTTGTGATGGATTGATGTGACAGCTCGTAACTTGTGCATTTGGTATAAGATTGCTTAATGGTTAGACTTGGTCGTTATTGGTGTTTATTTTGTTAAGTGTGAGATTGAGTTGGGAGGCTTCTGCTCCACTGGAAACCATGAGCATGGGAAACCACACGAGAACACTTTAGATAACCTCTAAATGTTCATATCTCGTGACTTTTAGCCATATAACCCACTCTTTCCAAAAATTTGGCTCGAATGGCATTTAAAATCGTAATTGAATCACTTGAACTGTTTGAATAGGTGATAAGAACTCTACCCCTCTTCCTTTAAGAAATCGAAAGAAATCTTGAATTCGAGGAATGGGTATGGGAAACCACACTAGGATATTCGGTTTATGCCGAAGATCACACCTAGTGACTAATGTTCTATATATCACTAAAAGTTCTATGCGGTTTGATTCTTAAAAATGGTTTGAAAAGATAAAAATTCTAAGTCTAGCTTTTTAGTAATTAAAAAACCGGATTTGCATATGTTACTGAGTTTGATCGGATTGAAGTTGTGCCTTCGAGGAAAACACGTAATGGTGATTGATGTGTAGTCTTATTATCCCTTCCGTAAACTCGTGTTGAATTTGATTGTTGTTGCATAATTAAACTTGCTTCTTGTTTTAAAATCTCCGTATTTTGTTGAGCTTAGACTTGCTTGAGGACAAGCAAGGTATTGTGTGTGGGGAGGTTGTTTTATACGTTTTTGGTCTCGTTTCCATTGTGTTTATGATCTCATAATGCTTATATTTGTAGTTCAAGTTGATGTTTTGGTTTGCTATATGCTACATTGTAGGTGAAAATCGACAAAAATAGTTAACGAGGTTTGATAAGAGAAACAAGACCAAAAGACGAAGAAAAGGGCAAATTGTGTGCTTGACCGAAGATGAACCTAGAGGGCGCCCGCTAGGCCAAATGACTGGACCAAGACAGAACTGGGGGCTAGCGGCCGCTACCCCTTAGCGACCGCTGGCCCCTGGAAATTATAGGCAGACAGAACGTTGGGGTAGCGACCGCTACCCCCCTAGCGGGCGCTACCCCTTTGCAGCCAAGTCACAAACAGAGAGAGGGCCTAGCGAGCGCTAGCCCCCAGCGCTCGCTAGCCCCCTGCTTCGGCCATTCTTCCAGCGAGCCTAGGTAGCGCTCGCTAGCCCCCAGCGAGTGCTACCCAGGCGGGATTTTCTACTCTATTAAACCTCCACACGCGATTTCAGCAGGAGACGACTTACTTCACGTTTTTAATTCTAGTCTAGGGTTTAGATCACGAGAGAAGACACCATTAGTCTAGATTTTTATTCCGTTGTTCGTTCTTCAATTTCGTTGTGGATTCATTTGTGATTCAAACCCGTAGTTCTTAAAGCATTATTTTTCCTTTTAATCTGTGAGTTCTTTTACTGCTTTCTTTATTGATTTATGATCTATTTTCTTTCTGCTCTTTTCTTGATTAATTTTCCATTCATTAATACAAACCTTTCAATCATGTTAATTAATCAATTCAAGGCGTGTTTAAATTCAGTTTCCTTAATTCTTTGTTCTTAGATTTATGATTTAATCGCTTTATTAATTTTCGCCTAGGTAATTCGTATTTTAAATTCTTTAATTTCATTCGCGTAGATAGATTAATTAGATTAGTTAAAATATCAAAACCCCTTCTTTTTAATCACTTTCTATTCTGCAACATAGATAAGACATTGCTTAGCCTTCCTTGAGAATACGACTTAAGGTCAACTTATTAATCTATAACGAACTCGTATTCTTGCGAGCAATTTAATAAAATAAGTTGACTTATTAATCTATACTTAAGGTCAACTTATTAATCTATACTGAAGGTTTAAAATAAGTTGAAACATCGCATTTTCTTTGCAAAATACTCATCGATCACTTCTGTGTGGACCTTTTTAGGTCCAATGTTTGTGATACCATCACCGCACGTGTGTCGCCACAAAACTACATTACAAGTCATGGCCCTCCATGAGAACAAGCACGCAGCTTGAATGAGCAATCGCTGCTTCACTTGCATCGCTAATACAATCGAGTTGTGTCTGATCTAGTCACTCGATATTCTGCTTTCTGTTCAAGATTCCACAAACCAACTGTAAGGCTAAGTTGCTCCTTATCATAAAAAATAGATCCTTCAGCCAACTCTTCTAGTATCGAATTTTATTCACAAAACACATCTGAAGTTGTAGCATCAGGAAGTACCATTGGAAATAACTAATTGCTGAAGTATGCTTTTGGGATTCGGATTTCATCATTATCACCCGCACTATGATACATAAGTTCTAATAAATATCGCATACCTCCTTCCTTGTGGATCCATGCAGCAAATTCGGCAAAAACTGATCTGTTAAAGGTCAAATCAGCTTGTTCATCGGATTCAGAGCTCTCTGATGATGGAACATAATCATCATCGTCATCATCCTCTTCATTGACATAACAATCAATATTTCTTTGTCCCTGTCCGTGTTCTTCTGCCTGTTCTTGTCCTTGGCCCTGACCTTGCCTCTGTCCCTGTCCCTGTCCATATTCATATGCCTCATTCAAGTCTGAAATTTCATTCGCTCTGCTCGTCGAACCGAAGTTCATGTCTCCAGGGTAAAATTCATCAAACCAATCCGACAAAGCTGTAATCCTTCTAATATTTTATAGTTCATCATTCATGTTTGAGCTTTGTGATGGTCCACCCATATCAAACGAAAATTGGTTGATATAACTAATATATATAGTGGGACTTGCGACGTTCATGCATAAACCAACCAATTCTGTATCACCTGTCAAACAATATTTTATCAATTTGTCCACTTCGTGATGCCGACATGTAAAAAATTTTGTACTATGTCCTCGACGACATCAACATGTTGTTAATACAAATTCTAAGATTTTATAACGAAATTCCATTTCTCGGAAGTGGTGCAGTCTGCTCTTGTCCATTCACGTAGCTACAATCAACCCAATAACCTCTAAATTTGATGTTTACAATTTGACAATCCATCATCTACAAATAAAAATTACAAATTATACATAAGTCTATTCGGAAATAAGCTATAATTACTAAATAAGATATTTTTTCACGTATTAAATATAGATATGCTATCACATATATCATATAAGCATGAAAATGCATAGACCGCTGGAAGAAGCTGTATGGACCGTTGGCTATACATGTGGGGGTCCATGGGCGGTCCATACCCCTTTTTCCAACGGTCCATTGCTATATGTTTCTAATATGTACTCTTTCATAAAAAAACCAAAAATTCATGATAAATTAAATAAACATGCAATTAATACAAATATATAAACAATAAACATGCAATATTAATCTTAAAATTACCTAAAAATATATTATCAAACGGTCAAACCTTCACAAATATCATAAAAAACAACATAGCTTATGGACCTCTGGTATATGTACCATGAACCGCTAGTTAGTACATGACACATATACGGGGGGTCCATGGTACATATATCAGCGGTCCATCCATAATCATGCATTTCATGGTAGATAGAAGACAATTACCTAATTTTTATCTTCAATATCAGCCTTTTGAAGTCAGATACGATGTAATTATATAGAACGGTTTGAATACTATTTTGTTTTGATATACAAAGAGTAATAATGTGTGGAATATATGGTTTAGTAAGTATATTATATGATATATATCATACAAAATAATAGTCCAAAAAATATATTAATCAAGTACTCAATTATTGCTTTTAACAAATGTGTAAGAGTGTGTTAGAGGGTGTAAGACTTTTATGTACTTTTTTATATTTTTAAAATAAAATGGGTATTTTCTACATGCATATTCAATTTTTGGGTATTTTTTACATGCAGAAATTCAAAATGGGTAGTTTCACCCATTTACACTATTATTAAATGCTGCAAATGATAACATGAATATAAAATTCAATTTTCTTTATGTTCACTAATTTGTCTATATATATATCATACACGATTCATCTGCTTTTGATTATTATTTCTATAATATTTCTACAATATATCCTCCCAAACATTGAGCAGAATGAAAAAACTTACGAAATCAGTTGTTCTTCCCAGCATCAATAACAAAAATCATTGTGAAAGTTCAAGTACCATACACGATATATGATTATATGATTTTGAGTATCCTATATAGTATTTATATATATATATATATTTATATTACTTTATAGTGTTTATATTAAGGTTTGTATAAATTTTGATCATTAATCTTAATTACATCAGGTTCTTCAACATCGAGATTCTTAAAAAGACTTACTCGATCGACTGTTATTTGCGGAAATGTGATAAGAGAAAACTCATGTATTTATAATTATTTTCATCATATTGAATTTTTACAGTTTGAATTTTATAGTTATATTAATTATAGAGGTTCACTGATACAATTCTTTGGATGATTGAAACTTAATGGAAAAAAATCTAAATACTACACCTATGTTTCAACACTTTTCTTTTGTATTTTGGCTTTAGATTTCTAATTAAAAATTAAAATATAACACAAATGCTTAGTCTAAAAAAATGTAGTTGTATAGAATGATGTTATTTGTAATTTTCAATAATAAAAATTACGAAGACATTAGTTTCAGATTTATGATTAAATTTAATAAATGCATTTTGAGAAAGATAAGAAATATTTTATTTAAAAATTATAAAAAAAATATATGATTAAAAATTATAAAAAATATACAAATTTATATAAACACATTTTGAGTAAGATTTACGGTTTTACTAACACCATATCTATCAATGGGGCATTGAGAATATTGCTATGAATTTATGCTTTATATAAATAGTATTTTTAATCATTCTTCTTTATTTTTCTAGGTTGATATGATTATGGAGGATGAGAAATTATGCCTGAATGAGCGAATAATGTAGCAGACAATTTATTTTTTATAAAGAACGTGCTTACGGCACTACTTGGAGAGAGTTGATTAATAAGATTTTATAATGAGAAAAACATTTCTTTATTGTTGGGAATGGATATAGTAAATATATTATTATTATTATTTAATGGAATATATATTTTTTAATGATAATTAATGATATTTGGATTTTAAACAATATTATAGTGTCGATAAACAATATACTTTTGAGATAGATAGAATAATTTTGAGCATTAAACAACACATTTAATATATTAAGTAACTGAACCTATTAAACATTTAATACATAAAACTTAACCTATAATTATTACGACATATTTGTAAAGTTTAACAAATAAGAATGTGTAACATACATAATATCAGTGGTGAATTGTGAAAATTTCATCCATATATAGAATTTTGATATAACAATTTGTGAATTTTGATTATATATTGTGTTGGGATGTCAATATAAAAAAAATCGTGAATTGTGAGAATTGATTACTCAAAATTATAGTACTTGTTATGGCTTTTGGTAAGTAAAATTTTCGAACTCCTTTTTAGAGTTGTAAATTTATCAAAATTAAAAAAAAAAATAATGGCAAACTAATACATACTATGTCTATATTTCACTATTAACTGAAATCTAATATAATACTGAATTTGTTTCCGATAAAAAAAAATGGGATGTTTTCTAGAGGTGAATGGATGAATATGTAAGGTACATCTAATTAGATGTCAGATTATAAAAAGTCATTATACTACAGTTATTTGGACATATCCTTTATAAAAATAATATATTTGACATTTTATGGAGATAAATAATATTTTTTGAATAAAATTTCATTAATTTCACTTTATTAAATAAATAATAAAAAATTTATCACAACGACTGCAAATATGTTAGAAAATATCCATTGGAAAGATGCAAATGAACTTCATTTGACAATTAAAATTTATTATTGTAATACCCCGATAATTAAAAACCCGAATAAAAGAAAAATTTAT
>JAPKLX010000040.1:551406-572835 GCA_026898415.1 Leonotis leonurus
ATACTAAATCTCATTGGCTCTAAATTAAAGTTAGTTCAATTTAATTACTGTAGAAATGATCATTTCCAATTCGCCAATTGATTTACTATTTAACAAACGAAATCAATTTCTCATGAGTGTACAATGCGAAAATACTACTACGAGGGAACGGGGTATTACAAATATATATAATTTACATTATTCGAAATCACAATTAAAATATATTTAAAACTACTCTTATCAATATTTAAAAATAATAAATTTAACACAAAAAAATCTTCAATAAAAAAAAATATTGCAATTTAAAAGTTCACTCTGCATATCATTAATTTAAAATATTTATATTTTAACATATTGCCTCATGTGTTAACCTCCTATCATTAGGCTAATGCACAAACTACTATATACATTTTTTATATAAGACTAGGCTAATTCATCTATCTAGCATTATACTTCTTCCCTTCTCTTTAAGTTTTGGTGGATTTTAGCTTGATTTAAGTTATGTGTTTCAAGAATATGGGATAAATGTTGTCTTTGGTCAGATTGTGAGAATGTTTCTTGAGCAAGGCTTATAGTTTCTAAGGCATGCTATGTTCATATAGCTTTCTCACATATCACAGTGTAAAATCTACATTCTTGATATGGAAATAAATATGTAGCTAAGGGGAGTAAATGTTATAGGCAGAATTCTTTACCTTATGAACTGCTATTTCTTCTCTTCTCTTGGTTCTTTCTTTAAGTTTCCAATTCGGCAGCGTTTTGGTATGGATTGAGTGGGTTGTAATTATTTGTTAAGGTTTTACTTCTTTATATAGAGGCCATGAGAGTCTATTGGTTGCTTTCTCTCTACTTGCTATCTGCACTAGACTCATCTCTTCGGATGCTGCAGGGTATGGATAGAAAGGAGGTGAGTTGAGTGAAGTGAAGTGAAGTGGCGTGGGTGGCAGCACATCTTCTCAGCCGCCTATTACTGCAGCCTACACTCTATAATTCTTTTATTTGCACTGCAGGCTTTTATCTCTCCCTTTTTTTTTTGCTGGGGTGTTTCAGGTTGATGATGTATGTAATATCTTTATTACTACTGTGAAATATTACTTCCATCTTCAGATTTGGTTTCTGTAATAAAATTTGATCCTTTTCTGCTATCTTTACTTTACAGCCTTTTATTTCTATTATATAATTATATATATATTACGTTTTGTATAGGAAATCTTAGTGCTTGATTTCCCCCATACATATAATGTATAATCCATACATATAATGTATAACAAGTTGATATGCTATGAACTTTTACTATTAATACCTCTAAACGATTAATGATACAAATTGATACAATTATCACACTAAATATTATTATCACATATATATTAATATACATTACGTAATGTAATACTCCACCTAATATTATTATCACACTAAGCTTTCACCTATGATAGAATTTAAATTGAAATGAGTCCAATTTAAATAGTGTAGGGATTAACAGGGTTAATTTGCTGACTGATTTTCCAAATCATATAAATTTTATTAACCACAAGACATTTGGTACGTAATAGTTCTAAGGAAAAGAGCGGGTCGTTACAAGTCCCCAGTCCCTGTGGCTCAGACAGCCGGTTGCGCCTCGCTGCCTGGAATTTAGCAACAACATCATCCCTAGACCAGTAAGCGAGTCAACCCATCCAGACATCATCACTCCACCACTCAGGCTTCCCACCTCTGGGTGGCAGATCATTCCTCCTCCTCTTGATCCCGCAGATATAATCCTTGTACCTCTCCCGACACTTATCGTACCACAACTCTCGAATCTTGGCATCGAGAGACGGTGTCCAAGTAAACTTTTTCTAACATCCAAAATGTATGTTAGAAATTGTAGTTAATTACTTCAATATATAGTTATAAGTTATAATTTAGAAATAATTTGAAAGTTGTAGAAATTTTTCAAACCTTAAACTCCTCCCAGTATCTCTCAAATGTAATCAGCCGGGGCGCCGTGCGGGTAAAATCCCCTACATAGATCATTTTAATTTGATTTATATTAGTCTTCTGAATTATTTATTAAATATTTGTTAAAATTGAATATGTAATTGTATTTACCTACCCCACCTCACTCACTGCGAGAACAAAGTCCCCCGTGGGTCTCTGCTCCCCATGATGATCTGTATCGGAGCCAGACGACGGACCACCTAAATGTATGCCACCAATGTGGTGGCTCAGACCCCCTGTCCCGAAGTCATATCCGGATGATGAGCCCGGAGAACTACCTCGGCCGATAGTAAGAGGAGAACGTCGTGCACCCCTTCCTCGAGGAGTAGACCCATCATCTCGAGGTGATGATCTCCGACCGGAAGACATATATTATATTGAAAATTAATAAATAAGTTGCATTAATTATAACAAGAAACGTATAAGTTGAAGTTTTATATTAAACATACAATGAATGCGTTGCATTTATAATTATTAATTAGACTGAAATTCGAGAGTGCTTTATTTGGAGGGTGCTTTATGAGAGTTGAATAGAAGAGTTGAATTATTTGGAGTTGAATAGAAGGCGATGATGCTATTATTGGGATATTAAATTACACATTTAAGGTTTTGTAAGTCATTGATTTGCAGTTATGAATTATAAGTTGATGTTTAGATTGTTTAATGTTACGCATTTGGAGATCACGAGCATTTCAGTTGTTTGGGTCATTAATTTGGAGATGAAGAGCATTGGGTCATTTGAGTTGCAAATAGAATCAAGATTTTTATATATATGCTATTATTTAAACTATTCTACCGAATTGCATCCAATATAACGAGTCATCTCCACACAATCAAACCATCCCAAGTCATATATCATCAAAACGTTACAACACACATGCATCTCATCAAAACATCCAAACATAATCGAAATAGAACGAGTTCGTATAATATTATACATATTAGGAGAAGATCCTTAAGACGTAATTAAAATCTATCCCCAAAGGGAGAAGATCCTTAAGAAATTAATTACGTCTATCCCAATGTCATATATATACGCAAATCATTATACTAAATTACAAAAATTAAATTATTTAAAAACAATAATTTAAAGTAAATTAAATTAACAACATAAACAATTAATAAAATTTATAACTAATTAAGAAATTAGACATAAATTTAATATAAACAAAGTATTCGATTATTAAATGCAAAAATTATTAATCTAAATTAGTATAAATTAGTATAAATTGTTCAATTATTATATGCATCAATTAACCTATTAATCTAAATCAAGATAATCCTAAACAATTTGACCTAAAGAATTATTAATCTAATTTAGTATAAATAATTTTAAACAAGTAATTGACCTAAAGATAAATTATTAATTCCACAATAATTCAACAATTGTTGATTTAATTAACAAAATTACATCTAATTAATTACCTACATTAAATCTAATTAACTAAATTACATCTAATTAACCTACATTACATCTAATTAACTAAATTACATATTAATTAACTAAATTACATATTAATTAACTAAATTACATCTAATCTAAATTATTCTAATTAATAATTAAACAATTAACCTAAATTATTCAAATCTAATAAGTATAATTAACTAATCTAATTAACAATTTAACATAACATAATTAAATTAAAAATATTAAATTATAGAGTATTAATTACATACCTTTCACCGGAGAAGGAGGCGGCACCGGAACGGCAAAAGGCAGTTTCGGTAATTACAAATTGTCTAACATGATTACCAATTGTCTAACACACTTAACACAATTAACAATTACACAATTTAATTGTCAAACACAATTAAAAATTACAAATAATCAAATTAACAATTATAATTATACAATTAATTATCAATTACACAATTAACAATTTAATTAAAAATTAACACTAATTTAAATAACTAAACTAATTAAATTAAAAACTACTTAAATAATTAAACTAATTAAACAATTAAACTATTTAAATAAACCTATACTAATTAACAATCAATTAACACTAATTGAATTAAACACTAAAACCACAATTATCAAACAATTATCAAACACATATTAAACACTAAATAAACTATTTAACAATTATGAAACACTATTTAACTTATTTAAACAACAATTAACAAAATAAATAATAAAATTTATCAAATAATTAAAAAAATTTAAAAAAATCAAAAAAACATACTTGGGGAGTGGAGAGGCGACGGCAGAGCGGCGGCGACGACGAGCAGCGGCGGGGAGGCGGTGGAGAGGGGGCGGCATCTTCTTCCCGGCGAATAAACGGCACCAATGTCACAAATTGAGAAAAATAAAGAAAGAGCGGATGGGAAATGGAAGAAATTAACTTACCTGGGTGTTGGGAGCTTCGATTCGCCGGAGAAGAGGGAGGAAACACGTATGTCGTTCTGTTTTCGCGAAATGGGATGAAACCCGATTTAAAGGGCTGGACGACGGACTTAGCGACGGAAAAGTCCGTCGTCCAGTAATAAAAAATTAAAAAAAAATTATTAATGTTAACGACGGACCAGTCCGTCGTTAGCTTTGGCACCTACTTCCGCGCCAAAATATCAATCGCCAGTCCGTCGTCAACCATTTTTTGGAGATCCGTCGCCAGTCCGTCGTTAGTTGACGACGGAATGTGAATCCGTCGTCAGATCCATCGCCAGTTTGATGTTTTTTTGTAGTGTATAAGACTATTATTATAGCCAATAGCATGAAATAAAATAAAAGCAAATACACAACTTATTATTTTAATGTTTCAACATTCCACAAAATAATTTAATTAGCAAATCATCAATAAATGATTAGAAATTCAAGCACGTCACAATTAACATTAAATTCATTGATTAATTAATTTTTTTTTATTTGAAACTCATCAACGAAAAATTAAAATCCTACGGATATGATACCCTAATTAATATTAAAATTCGATAATTCTTTCGAATTAAAGTACGGAGTATTACATTCAATCCATTAAGTTTCGAGCTTCCATTTGGTGGTAAAACAATAGTCTTCGGCGGTGATTTTCGATAAATTTTACATGTCATTCCCAAGGGTAGCAGACAAGATGTTGTGCATGCTACAATCAATTCATCATATCTCTAGAAAAGCTGCACAATATTGAGGTTGACAAAAAATATGAGACTAAGGAATACTTGTTTGAGAGATGAATCAGTTAAGATAGACCAATTTTCTAACTTGGTCGCAAGTATTGGAGATGGTGTAGTTGGAGGTCCAAATGATGGAGAAGCAACCATTGATATTCCAGAAGACATTTTGCTTAAGTATGTTGAGAATCCTATTGCTGCCATTGTTGACTAAATTTATGAATCAAATAACAAAATTTTCGATATTGCGTCTCATTTACAAGAACGTGCAGTTCTAGTACCAACTTTAGATGTAGTCGAGTCTATCAACCAACATATGATTTCACTGAATGAAAGTGAGGGTTAATCATACTTGAGCTCACACACTACATGAAAAGCAGAATCAAATGATTCTATATTCCAAGATATCCACACACCATAATTCTTGAATAGTCTTAGATGTTCTGGTATTCCTAATCACGAATTATTTTTGAAAGTCGGAACTCCAGTTATATTTTTTAGGAATATAGATCATGCTAATGGCTTATGCAATGGAACTAGATTGGTTATTACAAGACTTGGCAATCATGTAATAGAAGCAAAAGTTCTCACTGGTCAAAATGCGGGATATAAAGTATTGATTCCAAGAATGTCACTGATTCCATCAGATCCCATATTGTCGTTCAAGTTTCAACGACGACAATTTCCCCTCATTGTCTCTTATGCTATGACTATTAACAAAAGTCAAGGTCAATCATTAAACCGTGTTGGATTGTTTTCGAAAAAACCAGTTTTTAGTCATGGTCAATTGTATGTAGCTATGTCACGAACCACAAGTAGAAAATGATTGAAAATTTTAGTTTGTACAGATGGTGAGGAAGATAGTATATCTACTAAAAATGTTGTGTACAAAGAAATTTTCCGAAATTTATAATAAATTTTATTTTTTGCATGTATATTTACATTCTTGCATTAATTTTTTATATTTAATTGTGTTTTTATTAAATTAATAATAGAAAATAAATATTATCCACGCATCGCAGGCGCGCGGGTATAACACTAGTTTATACTTATAATAGATTAATAAAATTGGAGGCGGTCTACATGAATATAAATATATCTATCCTTATCCTTCTAAAGTGATCGAATAGCTAACCGATTGAAGATATTACCATTTACTGAAACTATGTTTTACTCACAAGAACATTTAAATGGATTCTTCCTTCAATTGGATACATACATGACTTATTGATTGGGCTTCCAAAAGTACATACATAATTATACTCATAGCCCATAAATTGAGTCCCATGATCTTATTATAATTATTGTGTTCATAAGCCCATTTAACTAAAGTCCATTTAATTAAAGCCCATTATTCACAAACTAAACTAATTGTAGTTAATTAGTTGGCCCGATTTTGCTAATCGTATCGTTTTACCTTCACATAGAATCTCTTTGAATATACAAGTAAAATCCGATATAGAAAATTTATGAGCCTAAACAAACAAGAAGATTCTAATTTTATTTTGATGTCGTCATAATCGGCATTTAAAAGGTCGGGATATTACATGCATGTGGGATTGAAGACATGAATTGGGGTTTAGAAGAGGTGCAGAGAGAAAGATGCAATGTTGAAAGAAGAAAGAGGCGCAAAGAGAGAGAGGTAGTTTTCAAAGAGGGTGAGGCGGATAAAATGAGAACAGTAAATTAGGATTAGGGTAGTATGGGCCGATTATGATTAGGGTTAAGTGAGTTTAAAATGGGCATAATTAGTGATTAAGATAATTGGGTGTTCTTGTCACGCCCGCCCTCCGCTAAGGTAGCCAAAGTCGGGAAAACCGTGACTGGGGAAAGGAACATAAAAATAGAGGAAAAGAATGAGACTTGCACGAAGAGAAATATCTGAATACTTAATCTGAGTGTCTGCAGTGGAATTTGGATCAATTTCTAAGTTTACATGTATGAAGACATGCAAACCCTCAAGAGTTACTACTAGATGAGTTCGACAAAATCTCCGCTTAGCACTTCCCCTTTTTCATCACAGCTCAACCTGCACATTTAGAAATACATGCAGGGCTGAGTACAAAAGTACTCAGTAGACACATGCCTGAAATCACATTCATATATATATAATTGTCAAGCCATTCTAAGTGATACATAGGGATTTTTTTTTGTCACTAAAGCACCTATGTTCACAAAAGCATTTCTTTTCTTGAAAATTCTGAGTTCGACTGATCAGTCTAAGTTCTTTAGTAATCAAGCATATCTGTAATTTCTGTGTGCCGGGAAGGTGGCCACCTTCCACGGACACCTTGACCGGCCAACCCGCTAGATGACTCACGGTCCTTGTGTACACTAGTTCGAGTGGGGATGCTTAACCACTGGAACCCGAATTCGATTTCATAATCATAGCAGATATGTATCATACAAAACATAAAACATTTATGGCAAGACAATACTTGAAATGTCAATTTCAATTCAAAAGCTATTTGAAAAGAAATAACATAAATGCGGATAAACACGCATATTTTCTTTTAGTTTAAGAAAGCCTACTTGGATCGTCTTGACTGACGACTGCTTTGTTCTCGAACTGCGATCCTGGCCTTTCGTCGTACCCTTTAAATAAATCTCGAGTGAGATAACATTTTCGAGTGCATCTAATTATATTCTCTAAGTATAAGGAATTATTATCCTTTGTTATTTGAGAATTATTCTCGAATCTTTTAACTCGGCTATTGCTCGAGTTTCGGATTTAGATTCTAGGAGGGTCGTTCGATGATTTCTAATCAAACCATGTTTTGACTTTGATTAAACACATAACTTCATGTTTGATCATTTCTCGGCACTCATGCTCGTCTAATATCAAAACATCTTTGAATATCATGAAACTTTAATACACTATAACGTAATGAACCTCTTTAGCTTAGCTGATTAAATAAGACTATCCTCGGTCCCTTGTGGACCCGACCCCTTGTGGGCCTACCCTTGTGTGAAATAAAACGCAACAATGATTATAACCATGTAATCACTAAGCTTATTATCAATTTTTTTGCACACTTGACGGAAAAAATCCGATAAATTCACAACATGTTCAACACATATTCAAGCTAAATGAGCAGTTGACTTTGAAAAATCATAATAAATTGGAAATAATTCCAACTGTATCGAATCAAACTTTAAAGTGACCATAACATCATAAAGTTTTATAATCCGAAGATAAAACACATAAAATCATTTTACTCTATTTTTCACGAATTTTCAAAGTTAGATAAATTTCCAGATTTTCGCTGGAATTGGCAGTTTGCGCAACCATTTCGAAAAATTCATAACAAATCGAAAACACAACGAAACGGGGTGATTCAAGTTGGAGATTACTCCTAACTCGATCTAGTATTTTATTATGTTAAAAATTCTACACATTCTATACTTAAAACAACGTGACAAAACCCGGGCAGAAACTGTCGCCCCTTTCTCTTTTTTTTTTAAACATGCACGATTAATTTCCGTAAATTCACATAATACTCGTATATTACCTACATACATGCTCATCAATTCGATTCATCCGAGAAAAATCGAAAACATATAAAACGACGAGCTCAAGTTAACTTCTCAAAACCTAACATGCTTAGATTTCATTGAAACTTAAAACACATGTTTATCTAACTCATACGAGCAACATTAATTCTCGATATTTCTCGATTCGGGCTCGACTCGATTAAATCGAAAAGAGGGCAGCCCCTATTTCATTTTTTTTATCATGCTCAAAAAATGAAAATAAAACCATAGAAACGTAGATAAGATCGAGGGCTACCTTTCTATCAGATTAGATTTCGAAGAAATCGGAAAAAAACGAGACGAACGGGACGAGAATCGGAGCAAAAATCCTTAGCCTTTTCCTCCTTCTTGCTCACGTGAATAATGAAGAATGGGGGATGACTTTGTGGTCTTTTATAGGCCACAAGTTGCCTACCCAAAATATCTAAAGTATCCGGGGCAAAATCGTCTTTTCGCCTTTTAGATATTTTCGATCCGATTCTTTGTTATTTATCTATCTCGGTTGAAACGGAAATCAACACACTCGTATTTCTTACTCATTAAAACATCTTCGTCTCTCGTAAACTAAAGTTGGGGTTTGGCCCGATCGAGTTGCACGTAAACCGAGAAAATGCTTGTTCCTCGATTTCTTAATAAATATTAATTAAAAACTCCGTTTCTTCTGAAATTCATTTTATTAAACTTCTCGAGAATTTTCTCATTACTCGTGCTATCAAAATCGATAAATAGGAGTTTTCTCGATTTCTCGAGTTCTCGGTTTTACTATTCACCGGACGGCGAAAAATAAAAAGTTCCGCGTATGGTCAGTATCGCGATAAAAGTGAATGTAAATTATCGCGCTTTGTCCATATCTCGTCTCAGACTTCAAATCCGGGTATTCGAATGAATCCCGTATTTGCTATTGCTACCGGTTATAAAAGTATAAGCCGGTTCTCGAAAGAGCGGAGATTTGGTCTCCATTTTCGCTGAAACTTGGCAGCAAGCTTCAAAATAAAGTTTCTAATCCAAAAATTTTATTCTTTGGATTTTTAAACACATATAAGCCCGGTATAAAATACTCGGGTGTTACAGTTCTAATTTTTACCCAAAGAGGAAGTGGGTCGTTATTACGGCGACATCCAAAAGGAAAAATGGGTCGTTAATATTGAGACATAGAGAATAAGAATTAGAAAGTGCACGGATGAATTATAAGATTATTTGTCAATCATACCATTCATACGTATAAATAATATGATTATCTAGCATTTATACGGTTCATACACAGGAGCGCGGTGGTTGTTGGCATGCGCTCGCGCACGATAATTGTCGACAAGTAGATGCAATACATTGGACGTCGACATACCCAAGCATGCCCAAGTTCAACCCATATATTATAATAATTGTGAAATTAAATAAAACTATACACATAATACCACAAACTAAGCTTATTCCTTCTTTTCTGTAGTTTTTCTTCTCACCAAATGTGCCATGAACAGAATAAATTTTCTTTTCGTATTTTAAAATTTGTACTTAAATGTTTTGTCTAATCATATGTGGTTTGCCACAATTAAAAAATTTTGAAACAAAAAATTTAAATTATACTCTAATAATTAAATTCTAGCTAAAAATGTGATACTTTCTTTTTATTTACTGTTTCAACTTATTTTTAACTGTTAGTACGTGGCATTGTTTAGACCAGACCCACTGTCCGATAAAAGGACTCAGTATCGGGCACGAGGAATATTTCCAGCCGATATACTTCCAATTATATTAAGTCACTCGCAATTTAAAACGAGTTCGTTATAGATTAATAAGCTGACCCTAGTCGTATTCTCAAGGAAGGCTTAGCAGGGCGATTATATTCTTTGTTCGGAAAACGGAAAGCAATTAAAAGAGTTTGATTTGGATTTCTATAGCTAGGCGAAGAAAGTAAATAAGAAAGCAATTAAAATCTAAACTAAGAACGAGATTTAAATCTAATCTAAGAAAGTAAAGAACTTGAAGTTTAAAGACGAAAGAAGAATGCAAAGAAATCTGAAAATCAAGAGCTATGAAAGAACTTGAGAGCATATAACAAAACAAACGATAACAATAAATAAACGAAAGCAAGAAGTAAAGGGAAAGAAACAAACTTGAATTAATACTTGAAGTAATCTGGAAACGACAATGAAAATCTGGAAATACGATGTTCGAATGTTGTAATCGGCTAACTCCAAAACGAAGAACGGAATGAAAAATCCTATCTAGAATGCTAAGTCTCGACCCTTGAATGCGGGATCGAGACGAACTAAAAACAATGGAAATAAACTGGAAAACTAATCTAGGAATTCGTGCTGAAAGGAGTCGTGACGAAGTATGGAGAACTGAGGTATATCGACTCAATGGCGCGACGTGTCTTTATATAGCGAGAGGCAAGTCAGCGGTCCCTGGATGTCACCGGGCGCTGACTAGGTTTGTTCCGAGTGGCACGAGAGTTGGTTGCAACGGCCCGCGCGAGAATTGCGGGGTCAGCGACCGCTTAGACAGGTCAGCGGCCGCTGACTCGGGCGCGGTCGCTGGCGCGCGCTGGCGCGGGCGCTGGCTCTGCCTGGCCAGTCAGCGACCGCTGGGCGTAGTTAGCGGCCGCTGACACATTCTGGTGCGTGTCCTTGGCGCGCGCCGGCTCGGTCGTCGACACGCTTTCGGTACATTCCTTCATTTTCTCGTCTTTTCTCGTTTCTTTTCCACTTTCCATGCTCGTTTGGGCCAATGATCCTGAAACATAAAATAAAACATAACTCGGGCCAAAACATCACGGAACGAAGGAAAATAGTACGAATAGAACTACGAAAAACCTAAGTTTAGACGAACAAAATGAGACTAAACATTTACGAACTTACCTTTTTGATTTATTAACTGAAAATGAATACGAAATTAATCGTATCCATGGATCATCTAATTCAATATCTAGTAAGCCATCTGTTGCAGGCAACAAAGATAAAGACGTAGCATTCAAAGCAAAGGTCAAGGAAAATACAAAGGAGAATCCAAAATCAACTCCAGCTATTGTCGTCAAAGAATCATCAAGCTCAGACGATGATAACTATCCTACAAAAAACTATTTTGAAGAATATTCTCTCATGGCACAAAGATTCCAACAAATGGAAATGAGAGCCAACTGATACAAGAAACTCTATAAAGAAAACAACGGCAGACAATTTAGGGGGAAGGTGGATCTACAGATCGACCTGAACGAAAAAGTGAGGTAAAATCAACCTCATATGTTAAAGCTGACCTCTCTGAATTTTCTTGTTTCAAGTGTGGCAGGAAAGGTCACTTCAAAACATATTGCCCTAACATATCAAAGGCAGAAAGAGATGAGCTTCGATCTAAGAGAGATAAAAAGCTCAAAGAGCAAAGATAAGCAATGATAGCTGGAGCAAGCTACACAAAGCCATCTATCAGATAGCTCATCAGAAAATGATGAAGCATTCGTAGCTGTTGAAGAAGAAGATGAATGAGACGAATCTTTCATGGGACATGACAACGGACTCGACAATCCAGAGGTAAACTGTCTAGATTCTATTTCTTCTAATCCACCTGTTTATTATTCTGGTGAAGAAGAAGAAGACGATTTGTCAATGGACGACTTCACAAAACTCATGGAGGACCACGCCAGATTGAACAAAATGTTCAAACATGCAATTAAGGAGAATGGTAGGATGACAACCACCATTCAAGAAATGAAGGACATCAGCAGATCATTCAATGATAGAGAGAACACACTGATGATACAACTAAAAAGCAAGTGTGAATAAATGTATGCTCTAAACGCCAAAATTTTCTGATCTAATTGACCGGGAAGCTTTTGCTAACAGCAAGGTTGATGATCTAAGCGCAATGATCAACCATTCGATGCACAAGAAAGAAGGTCGAATTCAAATGATTAACGACATGCAAAGACGGGCAGCAGATCGAACTGACCTTGGTTTTATGGAGTGTATAAAGGTCCCCCATCAGGAAAGTTTGTCAAAGAAAAGGGCAAGGAGAAGGTGGTAAATCTCAACAACCACAATCCAAGACAGCCACAAGTCATCTTGGTAAAACAACATTCCAAGCAACAATCTCAACTTCAGTCACAGAAGAAATATACAACATATGGAGTTGGATATCAACATAAGAAACCACCTGCTCATCATCATCAAGGACAGACAACATATCAACAGCGATCTGCTCCTCTACCCAACCGAATATATCAACCACCTGCTCCAGCTAAACCTCAGTCGTTCAAACCATCTGCTCCAAGGAAACACGCTGTAACAGCTCAACCACCTGCTAGGCAGAAACAGATAGTCTAAATTAATTTCAGCGGCAAACAGATCAGACCGTCTCAAAATATTTTCATTATTAGACAAATTTGGGTTCCAAAAGTAACTTTGTCTACTGACAAAGCACCCTCTATCAGTAGGGTAGCTGAGTAAATTTTCATTGCAGGATAGAAGATCGATGAGAAGAATGCATACAACTCGGGGCGCAGTATGGATTCGTGATAGCAGATGCTCCAAACATATGACATGCAACAAAGATTTGTTGACCAACTACAAGGAGTGCATTGGACCAAATCACAATATGTTCTCCAAGTTGATAACACTACTATCCTTAATGTATCATATGTAGAGGGACTAAATCACAATATGTTCTCTATTAGCCAATTTTGTGCTAATAATAAGAGAGTAGAGTTTACAGCTAACAAGTGTCTAGTCAAGAATTTGGAAAGAGAAGAAATTCTTCTTACCGGGATTTTGCAGGACAGGTCATACATTGTACAATAAGATGAACAGATTGAAATATGCATAGTGACGAAATCAAATACTGAGACCAGCTGGTTATGGCATAAACGTCTAAGTCACTTAAATTTCAAATTCATCAACAAGCTGGTAAAAGACAATCTGGTGAAGGGTCTACCCAATCAAATATACGACAAAGATCACGTATGTGAAGCATGTCAAGCAGGAAAACAAACAAGAGCTTCATTCTCAACAAAGGCAGCTCACTCAACAACAAGAACTCTAGAACTTCTTCATCTCGACCTTTTTGGACATGTATCTCCATTAAGTGTAAACGGTAGAAAATATAATCTTGTAATTATAGATGACTTTTCTAGATTTACGTGTGTTGTTTTCATATTTAATAAAAAAGAGACTTTGGAGAAGCTACTTGACCTACTCAATAAACTATCAAACCAAAAAGAAACTTCCATCATCACTATTCGATCAGATCGTGGAATGAAATTTATCAACCACATGATCGAAGCCTACTGTTCTAAGATGGAAATTCAACATCAAACTTCAGCAGCTCGTACACCACAACAAAATAGAATTGTAGAAAGGCGTAACAGGTTGCTCAAAGAAGCAGCCGGAACAATGCTCAACAAAATCAATCTTCCCAAGAAATTTTGGGCAGAAGTAATAAACACAGCCTGCTATACACAGAATCGATCAGTGATCACTCTTCGCCACGGAAAAATCTCATACGAGCTGTGGAACAACAGGAAGCCTCGAATTACATATTTTCATTTTTTTTTTATGCAAGTGTTTCATTCACAATAATGGAAAAACTCAATTAAAAACATTTGATAGCAAAGCTGATCAAGGAATTTTCTTAGAATATTCTGATATCAGCAAAGCCTATGTGTGTCTTCAATAAAAGAACCCTTGTTGTGGAAGCAACACCACATGTTGTCTTTGACGAATCTACTTTTGAGGTTACATGAACAGACAGTACGTCTTCAAGGGATGAAAATTCCTCTACAACGTTGAGAAACTCCATAGATCGACTCATTGAAGATGTACTACTATGGAGTCCACGAAAAGAGGTAGAAGAAGAAGAGAACATTAATCAACCTGTTGTAGAAATGTCACAGCAAGGGGGAACAGATCAAGGGGGAACAGATCAAGGGGGAACTCCACATATTGAATGCTCACAACCACCTGTTGATGAACAACATGACCCACGATCTGCTTGAACACTAGATCAACATCCATCTGTTCCAGATTGAGTATCGAACTCTCAAATATTGATCTAAATAATGATAATCTTTTTGATGTTTCTATCACAGACCATCCAGAATTTGAAAATCCACCTGATGAACTCGAACTCAAAGTATCAGAAGAAGAAATGAAAAGGCGAAGAAAATGGGTAGATAGTCACCCAATCGAACTCATTGTTGGGAACCCAGCTGATAGAGTAAAGACATGAAAAATGCATGGAGAAAGTGCACTACTCATCTACTATCTATCTCACACTGAACCTAGATATGTCAATGAAGCCTTACAAGATGGAGATTGGACCAATGTCATGCAAGAGGAGCTAAATGAATTCAAAAGGAATGAAGTGTGGTACTTGGTTGATCGACCTATGCATCAAGGAGTCATTGGGGTAAAGTGGATCTTCAAAAACAAAAGGGATGAAATAGGAGAAGTAGTAAGAAACAAAGCTCGTCTAGTCGCCAAGGGATATTTCCAACAGGAGGGAATAGACTTTGATGAAACATTTGCACCTATTGCTCGACTAGAAGCTATTCTATTGTTTCTTGCTTAAGCAGCTTATCAACGATTCAAGGTGTTTCAAATGGACGTAAAAAGTGCATTTCTTAATAGAATTTTAGAAGAAGAAGTATATTTGGAACAACCACCTAGATTTGAAGTTGAAGATGAAAACAAGCATACAGATTGGTCAAAGCAGTGTATGGATTAAAACAAGCTCCTCGAGCTTGGTATGAGACACTTTCCACCTTCTTGCTACAATCAGGATTCAAACGAGTATCAGTGGATAAAACTCTCTTCACCATCAAAGTCCAAGATTATATCCTTTTAGTTCAATATATGTTGATGATATTATCTTTGAATCGAAATCTGAATTCCTTTGTAACAAATCTAGCAAGCTCATGCAGGATAAATACAAGATGTCCATGATGGGAGAAATGATTCTTCCTTGGTCTACAAGTCAAACAATCTACTGATGAGATTCAAATCAATCAATCCAAATATATCAATGATCTCATCACCAAATTTGAAGTAAAAGACAGCAAACCAGTGAAGATTCTCATGCAAACAAATGGACAGATCAGTCCAGATGTACTTGACAAAGCAACTAATATAAAACAGCATCGTGGTATCATTTGATCATTATTGTATTTAACTGCTAATCGACCAGATATCACTTTTGTTGTTGGTGTTTGTGCAAGGTATCAAACGAATCCAAAAAAATCTCACATGGAAGCAGTTAAAAGGATCTTACGCTATCTCAAGGGCACAATAGAGATAGGATTATGGTATCCATGTGATGATAATTTTGAGCTAACTGGGTATTCTTATTTTGATTATGCAGGTTGTAAGGTCCATAGAAAATCTACATCTGGAAGTTGTCGATTCCTTGGAAACAAGCTCATTTCATGGTTTTCTAAGAAGCAAACTTCGGTTGCAACCTCAACAACAGAAGTAGAATACATGGTTGGAGGGAGCTGAACTGCACAAATTTTATGGCTAAAACAACAGTTCAAGGAATACGTGGTCTACATGGATGTTGTATCTATATTGTGTGATAGCTCCAGCGCGATAGCTATCACTCAAAATCCAGTCCTTCACACTCGCTGCAAACATGTTGATGTTCGACATCATTTCTTACGTGACCACGTCGAAAAGAAGAACATCAAGATTGAGAAAATTAATACAGACTTGCAGCGAGCTGACATTCTCACAAAAGTTCTAGCAGAAGATCATTTAAAAATGCTTTGTGGGAAGCTGGGTTTAATAAATCTAGTTGAAAATGGTACTAAGTATTGACAACAGATAGTTGTTGGTAAAAATCATCTGTTGCAATGCAATGATTATTTATCAATCTATGACAGTCCATTTTGAATCTCTATGAATATTTATGACTAACATCACAAGTGGTTACTCACAAACAGAGCAAGAAATAATCAACAGCGATCTGTTCAAACTTTCTCATCAAACAGCGAGCTGTTAAAGAACAAATTTTGCCGCAAGATCGATCTTAATATTGCCTCTTCCAACAGTTTGTATTGCAGGATTGTCATTGACAGCACAAGTCAAACAACAGATCGAAAGAAGATATTTCACACCATCTATTGTGAACAGATGGTTAAGAAGAAACTAAGCCTCGAACATGATGAAACGATCTGTTAGGCATCAATTAAGGGGGAACCAAGCTAGAGTCATAAATGCTATTTATTTCTCTAACTCTCTCTATATTTATGACAAATGATTATTCAATATATTCATTTATTGTAATACAATACATAATCATACCAAAAGTCTCTTTTGTCAAAAAAAGTAAACCAAAAAGGGATGATCATTTATGACTGACACCTTGGTGCACTCATCGAGACAATGATATGACATCTTGGAAGAAAGATAGAGATGGCGTCTGAAGTTCAATCGGTTTTTGGGTGGAACATAATTAAATCAGGGAGTAATCTCAACCGTTGATTGATATTACTTTTATTTGCTTTAATCACACCCGTTCATCATATGTCTATATATGTCTAAATATTTGATTGTATTACCTTCTACACTTTCAAAATTTCTCTCAAAGACTCAGAAACCGCCATTACTGTAATTTCAAGCTTTTCTCTGCTACTTGTGATTTCATCCACCCATTTACTCATATCTTCTCAAAACACTCTCACAATCATGACCGATACCCCTAACGGAAATATTTCACATGATCGAGGCAAAGATATCATCAGAGCCTCACGCCATCTTCAACCATCATGGGTTTCGTACTCTTGATGTGTTGTTCGGCAAGATCGAAGCTTGCAAAGGTTATTTCACATATAGAAACATGAACTAGGGTTTCACGATATTTGAATTTCGCATGATGATTAGTATTAATATTGTTTAAATACCAGCATTTTCTCTTAAATTTTGAATGAAAATGATTGAATGTGTTGTTAAGCATGCTAAATGCGCATTAAAATGTTTGTTCGTATGTTATACAACTTGCTCAATGTATGATGATTATTCAAAATTGTGACATGAAATGCACTAATCATGGTTAATTCCATGTTAATTAACTTCAATGTGATAATAAGGAATTTAAAAGACTTTCACCATAAAATCACTATCTGCCAAATTCCTAAAACGATCTGCTATCCAACTGTTAGATGCTAACTATATGTTATCTAACAGCTAGCTGCTTAACATACACTTACTGAAATTTTATGTAGGATTTCACAAAACCATCACCACTACTCCCGACTACTACCTGCCGCGACAGGTCGCTCTATTCTATTGCACATGGATGGAGGATAAATGTGGGGAATACTCCATAGAAATTCATGTAAATAAGGGAAAGGAAGAGAAGCTACGTACTACAATGATATAAATGATACTACAAGTGTATCATTTAGCTAATGAAGGAGAGCTAGTAATTGAGGATGTGACTGATGAACAGATGCAAGAAGTGGTCAATATCATTGTTGCTCAGCCGTTTACTTGGACTAGAAAAGCTTTCAACAGAGGGCTCATGTTCCCTATTTACAGGCTATTGTTGGATTATGTCCAAAAGGTATTTCTTGGACATGGGGGAACATATGATGCTATTACCCTAGGAAAGTTGAAAGTCATCATTGTTGTTCTACTGAATCTCAATGTCAATTGGGCCAGATCATTGCTAAAGCTGATCGTAGATGAAGAGCAACAGATCGACATGCGCCAAGACTCGGATAGAAATTGTACATGGATGAACATACGACGACCTCTTCATCTATCCACCAAGATAAGCACTATTATCTTTGGATTCTTTAACAAGGATAAATGGAATAAAGCTATTCCATTTAATGAAGATTGGATACTGCCAAGGACTAGGCATCAGGTGGAGATGGCTATAGGTACAAACTTACAAATTTTCTTGAAGGTAACCGATGATAAGATCAAGAAAGCCCTGATCCAGATTGGGCAATCTAACAAGGAATGGGTTATTCCTACTAAGAAGTCAGAAACTGTCGGAGAAGCTGCAACTGCTCAAGAAGGGGAGGAGCGAGCTGTTAAGAGAAAAACCAGCTGGTAATCCTAAACCAGTTGCTGCTGCAAAGAAGAGTAAGAAAAACAAGGAGCCATCTCATGTGGTTGAAAAACAAAAGAAAATGGAAACCAAGAAAGCACCAAGTAAAGCAAAAAAAAAAAAGAAAGCCCACAACTCGAAAACTTCAAGACGAATTGGATGACACGGTGATTAGTGATGCAGAACCCATCACTACTATCCCTCCACTACAACCATCTGCTCTAGTGGTTGATTCGAGGGAGCCAGATGCAGAGGAAATTCATGAAAAGGATGTGGAAGTTAATCCTCACGAACATCCCGCTGATGACTTGGACACTCGCTTGAGAGGGGCTCAACTCATATTTCAACAATTGCAAGAAAAGGCTGCTAAAGTTGTTTTGAATTTGATGCCTGGAATAGAACTCACTCCAACTGCCTTGGAGATGGCAAGAAGATTCCAAACTTATCTGGAGATTAGAGACTGCAAATTTTACATATTGGAGGCCATTTTTCTTCTCTTCTCCATTAACGATTTGAAGGTGGAGGAAAACAAATTGATCACATACTTTGGATTTTTGGATGTTCCCGATGCACGCCAATATTTTAGAACTTATGTTCTAACAAAGATGAAGGAGGAAGCCTGTGAACTGAAGATCGATCTAGCACCGTTTTATGCCCAGGAACAAAATCTATATGATCTTGCAGTGGATCTGCAATCTGGTGACTTTGATGATTTCTTCTACATTGAAGAAACTACTGTGGAAAAGAAAGAGCCCGCTGTTACTGGTGAAACATCTACATCACAGCCCACTGCTACATCTGAGTCCCCTACTGATATTGATTTGCAAGAACCAACCGCTCATGTTAATACACAAGAACCATCTGCTGACACAATGATGACATAACCACCTGTTCTGGATGAATCAACAATTGCCACTGGTAAAGCTGCACCACAAGAACCACCTGTGGTTGAGCAATCCAACCATACTATTGATGTCACAGTTCAACAGCCATCTTTTAATGAAGATAAACCACCTACCGAAGAGGAGCTCGCTGCTGAGGGCACTCCTAAGAAGAAGTGAAGAAGGGTTCAATTCCAACCATTACTGGACCACTGGTTGATGATGAACCATCTGATGAAGTGTATACTAAGGGAACAACACATGTAATTCCCCGACAGAAGGGGGCTATGCGGAATTTGAGATTCAATGAAATAAAAATTGGAATATATTGTTAATAGGATAAATAATAATATATGAATTGAACAAGAGGGGTAAACTTCAGGAATTTGGACACTGGATACGACACGAGTTCAATGTATGAAGACATTGAACCGCAAAACATTGAAATGAATTGGATATATATATAAGGTTGAAAATATTGTATTGAAGGTCAACATGATAAGACCAAGAGTTTTGATACGAAGGTCAGTCACAAGATGAAAGCTAATGATAACAGAATAAATATCAATATGATATCATTATCACCTTGGCAATAGACATTTGTGAATAAGACATCCGATTAGGCCCACCTCGTCGCCAGCTCATCACCGTCCTTCTAAAACCTATAAAAACATTTGAAAAGAATTTTGGGTTGAGTACTAGTGTACTCAGTGTGAGTCGTTGCCCGACTTTTTCAGTGAAAAACAACATAAATCTAAAACATACATTTTATCATTATATTGAGCTCGTCATCATTCTTTGCTCATTCACAATGTTCCTCATTGTGACTAGACGGGGAAAACTGAAATCTTCCGTAAATAATCCCATTTCGCCAAGATCGGGGAACCTGGCCAAGTTCACCCGATACGGAATTTCTGTATACACTAGCTTGGCCGTACCGACTCAAGGCACAATTGGTAACTTACATCATTGGCATCACCAATCAACGGGTACGGTAATACCGATCCGTCACATATATAATACACATGAGCATAATAAAAATATTTGGCATGTAAATTATTTTATACGTTTTCGGTCTCGTTTCTATTACGCTTTTAGTCTTATAATGCCTATTTTTGTTGTTCGAGTTGATGTTTTGGTCTTCTTTATGCTACATTGTAGGTGAGAATCAACAAAAAGGATTTACAAGGTTCGACAAGAGAAACGAGACGAAAAGATGATAAAAAAGGTGGAAAATTGTCATCATAGCCGAGAGTTGGCCTAGCGGGCGCTAGACCCTAGTGCTCGTTAGGTCCTGAACCTGATCTGAGGCAGAACATGGGGCTAGCGACCGCTACCTCCTAGCGGCCGCTAGCTTCCTCGCTTGGTGAGTCAGACAGAACGTTGGGGTAGCGACCGCTACCCCCTAACGGGCGCTACCCCTTGGCGCTGGAGGACAAATCAGAGGGCCAGGGAAGCAAGCGCTGGCCCCTAGCGAGCGCTAACCTGGCGGGAATTCTCGCCCATATTTAAACCACCATCGTCTTCTTCCTCAAGAAACGTTTTTTACTTTCAAAATTAGGGTTTAGACCACGAGAGAAAATACCATAGTCTAGATTTTTCATTCCGTTATTTGTTTTTTCTGATTTCGTTGTGGATTCGTTCGTGATTCAAACCCGGTATTCTCTAATGCATTATTTCCTTTTTCAATTCGTGAGTTCTTTTACTACTTTCTTTATTGCTTTATGATCTGTTTTCTTTTTGTTCTTTTCTTGATTAATTCACAATTTGTTAATCCAAACCTTTCAATCATGTTAATTAATCAATTCGAAGCATATTTAAATTCAGTTTCTTTAATTCTTCGTTCTTAGATTTAAGATTTAATTACTTTATTAATTTTTGCCTAGGTAATTCATATTTTAAA
>JAPKLX010000040.1:572845-621074 GCA_026898415.1 Leonotis leonurus
TCTCTTTTCTTTTTGTTCTTTTCTTGATTAATTCACAATTCGTTAATCCAAACCTTTCAATCATGCTGGACAGTTGTGCAAAATTCCCTGATGAAGAGGAGTGCGTCTTCGTTAGGTAGCCCGTAGAACGATGGAAGCAGATTGATGTGGTTATGCTTCAACTCATAGTTCCTCCCCGCAGCAGAGAGCACGATAGCGGATGCGGTAATGCCATATGTCGGCCTGGCAAAGTCTCTGAGCTTCCTAGGGGCTCCGTCTTCCTCGGCCATTATTACAAATTTTTCTTCGCATAATGATACGAGGTTGACAACGTCCCTAAATCGCTCCTCAAGCACGACTTCTCTTCTATTGATGTTGTCAACGTAGAGCACCAACTCTTGTCTCAAGCTTCGGCGACCTAGCATACACAAATCAAAAGAAGATCAAACGCACCTTGCGGGAGCAAAGGAATAAACAAAAATAAAAGAAAAATAAAAATAAACTAAAAAGCAACGCAAATAAATGCCTAAAGCCTACCCCGGCAACGGCGCCAAAATTTGTTTCAACTTATTTTATTAAGTTACTCGCAAGAGAACGAGTTCGTTATAGATTAATAAGTTGACCCTATGTCGTATTCTCAAGGAAGGCTAAGCAGGACTTTATCTATATTGCAGAACATAAAACTATTGAAAAGAAAAGGTTTTGATTTTAACTAGTCTAATTTATCTATCTTGGCGAATTAAACTAAAGAATTTAAAATATGAATTACCTAGGCAAAAATTAATAAAGTAATTAAATCCTAAATCTAAGAACGAATAATTAAAGAAACTGAATTTAAACATGCTTCGAATTGATTAATTAACATGATTGAAAGGTTTGAATTAACGAATTGTGAATTAATCAAGAAAAGAACAAAAAGAAAAGAGATCATAAAGCAATAAAGAAAGTAGTAAAAGAACTCAAGAATTGAAAAAGGAAATAATGCATTAGAGAATACCGGGTTTGAATCACGAACGAATCCACAACGAAATCGGAAAAAACAAATAACGGAATGAAAAATCTAGACTATGGTGTTTTCTCTTGTGGTCTAAACCCTAATTTTGAAAGTAAAAAACGTGTCTTGAGGAAGAAGACGACGGTGGTTTAAATATGGGCGAGAATTCCCTACAAGATGAATCTCATGGCTGAGTACAAATCACAAGTCGCTAACCTCTTATCCAACCTTAAGCACTTCTATTGCTTCCTGAACTTAATGTCTAACCATTCTAGCATCGACCTATTAGTTACCCGGTGATCATCATTTACAAAGACTCGTCTGCTAACTACTTAAGATATTTCAATCTA
Source organism: Leonotis leonurus (assembly GCA_026898415.1). Taxonomy (NCBI): domain Eukaryota; kingdom Viridiplantae; phylum Streptophyta; class Magnoliopsida; order Lamiales; family Lamiaceae; genus Leonotis; species Leonotis leonurus. The sequence goes on from JAPKLX010000040.1 coordinate 574,169, forward strand.
TTATTAGTCATTTCCATTCGTCATGATAGAAGAAGTAACACTTATCTCGATTATACTTGTATTGTACATAATCATATCGTTCGTCGACTTCGAGTAATGACGCGTTCCAACTTAATAGGATTTTGAATTCTCATTATAATTATTCAAAATAATCATGTCCTAAGTTTCACTTAAAAGTAATGGAATTCGTAATGGCTAATGAGTTGAGATATGTTTGGACTTCCAATCGTGGTTCTTAGTGAAAACTTATGCACACACATTTTTGTTTATAAAAAAAGTTCCTCTCAAACTACTAATGATAAATTTGTAAAATTTTAACAATAGATTTTCAAAATTCCAAAGTCAATGATTTTCAAAAGAACATATTCAAAAACTCATTTTTAATAGATATCAAGGAATAAAAATGTTAGGTTCTACTTTCAAGACCTTTTATGACGATTTAAAACTTGAACTTTTGTTAGTCTATCAAACAAACTCTAATGAATGTGAAATTTTACACAAAAACTAAAAACATCATAAGGAACATGACTTATAAAAATTTTGGAGTTTCATTGAGCCAATAATATAAAATAAAATCACATAGTTTCAAAATAAGTTTCACAAACACATCAATTCATATCATCTGAGCAGTTGACTTTGAAAAATCATAATATATTGAAAATAACTTGAATTTAGTCGAATAAAATTTTAAAATGAACCCAATGTCTTAAATTTGTATTATCCAAAAAAAAACCATGTAAAATCATTTCAATTCTATTTTCCTGAATTTTCAAAGTTAGACAAGTGCCCAGATTTTCGTAGGAGTTGACAGTTTGCAACTATTTTGTAAAAATCCTAGTAAATTGAAAACATAATGAAACCGACTGATTCAAATTGAATATTACTCCTAACTAGATCTAGTATTTTATTATATTAACAAGAACAAAATTCGGATACTCATACTGTACAAAAATGACAAGGCAGAAGTCGGGCAGAAGCTTTCAATATAAGAATGTAAAGCAAAATTTAGTCCCCTAGTTCATCATGTTTTATTACCAACACAATATCAAACTACTGATCCTAAAATCAAATATATTATCACATATTAACTCAAGATAATTCTTAATCCTACCCCATTCCAGTCTAAATCGGTAAAGAGAAAGAATGACTACCTTATGGATGAACTAAAGTGTGAAGGTGAAGCTTTCATGGTGGGTTTGCCGGAGTTTTCCCCTCCTTGCCGGAGCTGCCCTCTTCTTGCCAGAGGATAGTTAAGAAAAAAAAGGTAGAGAGAAGGGGTGAGAAGGGAGAGATGTCAATGGAGAAAAGAGAATGTGGAAGAATTCAAACTTACTACTATGGACAAAAGTTTGGTCTTGCATGACTGTTTTCCAACTATTTTTTGGACGATCAGACCCCGAAAATGAAATGTACACGTCGAGAAGAAACTTGAGGTGAAATTTGGGCTCATTTGATCGCCGAAAAAAATTTCCGGCGGCCGGCCGGCAGGTTTTCGACAGTACTGGTGGAGAGCATCTCTCTCTACACTTTTCTCTCTCTAAAACATGTGTAGGGTGAAAATGAGGAGAAAATTTACCGAGCGCTCAAACGATGTCCGATTTTTACAATCTTGGTGTCTACGGATTCGTATCGACAAGCTCTATTATTAGGTAGTATAATCACATGACAAGAAAAATTATTTTTCCAAGTTACTCATGCGCAAGCGTTACCATTCTATAAATAGAATATCTTAATTAAACCTTAAGCTAAAATAATTAAAGTTCGTAATTACGCTAAAAAAAATAAACATATTCCACTAAGATTTTCTTCATATAATAATAATAATATTAATTAATTTTCAAACAAACATATCGATTTTTTTTCGGGATTTTACAGCACCAGATCGTTATCACCATCATTATTTTGACGAACTGCTTACCGCCTCCCTTGGGCCCATGATGATAAGGGAGCAGATGAATGAACTTATTCATATTCGCATAAAATGATTGATCTGCTGCCCTTGCCAATCATGTTTATGCTGCTGTAGAAAAAGCCTTACATGCTATTTGAGGAGAATTTCCAGAGAGCTCACAACAGCTTGTCTGAGGAGTTGCACAAGGACTTGGATGGAGATAGAGCAGTGTTTGACAAGTACAAGGAGGAAAATGATCAAAAACTTGAACTCTATAAGGCAGAAGTTGACAAGTTCGATGAAAGGATGAAGACAGCTGGAGCGAACATGGGCACTGAAGTCAAGAAGCATGTGGAACAGCAATATGCTGACATGGAGAAATTAACCATTCCAGCTGTAGTCAAGGAAGAAGTGTCAAAAAGTGCTCAAAGATATTTTTCCCAAAACTTTGAAGGATGCTGATGTTATCACAGGAGAGGAGATCTTTATGGTCAATAAAAACATCAAAGAATTGAAGGGCGTCGACAGCAATCTGTTGTCAAAGCTCACCATTTACAACAGCGGCAACAAAAAGAAATTCAATGATATAAGTGGCAACATTACCACATTTTTACAGTACAAGGAGGAAACAGAAAAGAAGTTCAAATAAATGCAAGAAGAGATAGCTTCCCTTCGACTCATCGTCTCAAAGGACTTCTTTGATGATGTCGAAAAGGGGGAAGGAAAGAATGAACAACCAGCTGCTCAACATAAGAAACCACATGTCAAGAAGAAACCAGTTGCTAAGAAGATGACTGTCAAACAATGAGCTGAGGCAAGGTGGTTACAGGCTGAAAATGAAGAGAAAGCCAAGAGATTAGAAGAAGAAAATGCAGCTAAGCTAGCTGCTGAGAAGAAAGGCAAGAAGGTGTACACTAATAAGGATGAAGAAGAGGATATGTTCTTAGCAGGCTACAAGGCTGAACATATTGAAAAACCAGAATTTAGGAAACTATGGAGGCCAGAACAGGCAAGACAAAAGGAGTTGGAGGCTAAGTCAAAAGGGGAAAGCTCGACTCCAGATGATGAAGAAGAAACAAATCTCATAATCAAATTTTTTGACAAGTTCCAACTATCTGAGCCAAAGAATCTATCATGGATCCACAAGAAGAAAGTTGCTCAATGGAACAGAATTGTCAAAGAGTTTGTTATGCAATATTACTATCTGCTGGAACCAGAATATCAAGGAGGATCCGTAGATGAGATGTTCAGAGAGTTTTTGAGCAAACACAAAAACCAAACTTTTGTGGAGTATCTTTTCCGTCAATCTACTATGACGAATGTGAATCTCACTACTCCAAAGAAAACAACGATGGTGCCCCCAAGAATTCCTAGAACAACGGAGATCGATCACACTGACATTCACAATGTCATAAACAATTCTGCTCAACACATGGGCTATCCCATTGACATAAACAACAAGGATTACAAGAGGATATTTAATGGGATATACGCTAGTTATAATGTGCCATCGGAGCTAAGGCAAAGAGAACTGGTCGAGAGGAGGAGGGCACAGCTAGTTGAGCGCCAACAACAACAGCAATCTCAAGAAAAGGAACAACCACAACCTCCACTGCAGTGAATATGCAATTGTGTATTTCAAACTTTTGTAATCTTTACATTCACAGCTAGTTGTGTATACTTATAATCTCCATCTGTAATAGCTACTACTATTAATGGAAGTTTGAAGTTTTTGGTTCTTGAAAAATAACTTGATGACAATATCTCTTTGTCCAGGCAATGTTTTATGCATCTTATTTATTGTTTTATATCTCTATGCATATTAATTGTCTGTATATTACTATCTGTTGTTTCAACACTTAAGAAATTTATAAAGTATAGTTTCGACATCATCAAAAAGGGAGAAATTATTGGGAACCCCACAAATTTGTTTATGTTTTGATGATGTTTCTCGAAACAATACTTTGCCATTTGTAGATCTCTAAAACCAAGTATGCAATATCATCTTTTAAGGAACAGCTTGACTATAAAAGGAGCAGATTGTTTTTGTACAATCTGTATTATTCTTATAAATCTCTCCTGAACATATTGATTACTATATTGACAAGTGTTTGTTTAAATTGTATAGACAGTTGGCTTATGTTAAGAACAGATCGTTTTCTAGAAATAACGATCTGTCCTTAACACCAAGCAGCTAGCTATCTATTAGTACTTGTCATGGTTTTTAGGAATCATTTCATTTTAGAATAGACTCTAACAGATCACAATCGTACAAAGAAGTTTGAAGTTTCAAACTTACTTTTAGGAACGATCTGTCTTTCTATAATAGATTTAACAGCTGCAAGTGTAAAAGAATAGATGGTTAGAAAACCATATGTCATATAAGATTAGTTGTTACATAGTTTAAAATCATTGAAGACTTGGACCATCTCAAGTATACAATCTTGGAGCAAACAGATGATTTACTCAACCCAGGAGCCAGCTGTAACAAAACAGCAGATCGTTTTCTCAAAAACGATCTGTTCTACGTTTGTTGTTGTTATCAAAGATGGTTTCAAGAATGATGATGCATGATCAAAAGTGTTAATTTGGTATCAAACAAATTAACACATGAGAGACAGCTCGTCACACAGATCGTAGGAAACGTTCTGTTAGAGGAAAGTCAAGCTCGTTGTCCCTCACAGTAACTATGGTGGACTGCCGACATACCTAAATTTGTCATAAGTCAACCACTCAGAGTGTTGTCATATCAAATGAGATATTTTAAGGAATGAAGTACGATAATATAATATTTCTTGTACAATGAATCAACCTTGGAATGGCAAACTCTGAGAAAGCACGTGATAGGTGGTTACTTCACGCAATGCAGGTGGCGCGTGCCTCTACAAAACATGCAATGCATTAAATGCAAAGTAGAAGGACTCTTCATCTTTCCCAACGGCTAGTTGCAGAAATGGAGTCTATAAATACCACCATCATCTCCAGAAACAAGTATGAAAATTCAAGCTTTTAAATCTGCCATCACTCTACTAAAATTTCTTCAAGCTCTCATCGCTCAAAAGACTCCAACAACCAAGAATTCTCTCGAGTGTTTACCTTGTTTGAAGATCTTAGTTTCTGGAAACCATCTTACTAAAACCAAAAGTTAGGGTCTAGTTTTGATCTATAAATTTATATTCCTTATATTGTAGTTTTCGATCTCTGGAAGAAGTGTAATCATAAGAAAATATCTAGTTTTGATATTTCTTGTGGCTCGTACTCAACGAGTAAAAAGAAAGGAGAAGCTTAGTGGATTATCAATTTAGATCTTGATCGAGCCGTGGACGTAGATAAAGTTTATCCTGAACCACATTAACTACTTGCATTCTTTATTTTCTTGTTTACTTTATTTATCATCTTCTTCATAACTCTTCATAATCCAATTTCTTTAATAGCTTGAGTAAAGAAAACGATTTTCATTTAACAAGAGCATTTAACCACCAAATTCTGCACACAACTTGGATTGAGTTTAACTTGTTAAGTTATACTTAATCTCGGTTAATCACTTGATAAGGTCATATTTGAGTAAGCTTAAATCTTCCTAACAAGAACTTAACTTGCTACACCAATCTTGTTCTTTCGGGACCAACACTTAGTATACCAAAATGCTCTTAGTATACCAAAATGCTCTTACAATTTACTTTGATAAAGAATAAAGTAGGTATGGAGTAATATATGTTATAGATCAATTATGTGCAGTTTATTTTTAACTAAGCATTTCTTTCTAAAGAAAAACATATTCAAGCAATTTTATATAAATAAGTAGTCAGAGACGATCTTGAATCTTGTCTACTGCGATATCTATGCGGGCTTCTCGTATGTAATTTGATCTCTAAACGTTGCAATGGCACTTCTAATCATACCAGCCATATCCGAACGCACGTAAATATGAGTATTATCCAACACATGTATTATAAACTTCTGCGACTGAGGCAGACCAACGTTCATGTTGATGATGAATTGGGCCATTGGAATGTCACTACATAAAACACATAAAGCTTCATCAACTTAGACTTCCAACACTATGAGCTAGATAAAGATTCGATTTCTGATTTGGCACGCAACAGTCCCCCATCGAAATCAATTTAAAAAGTTCAAACAAATTTATATGTAGGACTATTGCATGCCAAGTAGAAACACACCAAAGTTAAAAGACCGGGAGTTTCTTTGCATGTATCAAAAGTAAAAACACGCCAAAGTTAACACTATATTTGATAATAGGCTTAAGGAATGAAATAGTAAAGAAAATCATATTTTACCATGAGATGTACAATCCTTTAATAGCATTCACCATGATAAATATATAATAGAATGGTATGTCCTTGATCTGCAAAATAGAATGTTAGTTTGTATGAGCACAGACAGATTAACAAATTTCATAGGTTAACTACATCATGTTTCGTCACAAGAGGAGAGAATCAATATCAGCACAATCAAAGACTTGCTAACATATACTACGAAAAAGTACACAATTAGCAATGAAAAATTTTGTCACTAAACAAAAATAGTTACAGAATTTTGATGGAAAGAAAAGCTTACAATATCCTTTGATGCTAACTCCTATAACAATGACAATGCTCCTTAAAGCACAAAGTCAATGTGTATCAGCATGTATCCTAATTATCTACGGACTGTACATTTGAGGACTTTAAACTCATGATAGTAATTTCGGAATTTCACATTCATCACTTGCTTATAGTTCATTGAATAATATGATGGATAAGAACACAAATCAAAACAAATCGATTCATAATCAACCAACATATGGCGAGGAAATTCAAGGAAGAAACATTTAAACCCAGCTAAAGGGAACTTTTAGTTAGTTTTACAACAGTTTAATTTCATTCATATGATTGAAGCAGATACTGCTATCCTGTTTAGTTCTTTTTCTTTATCATTTCTACCACTCATCACACTCCAAATTTTGTTGTTTTGAGTCTTTTGACTACAATTATAACAGCAGTAAGCAACTCCATCATGCAGCTAAAAGGATAAGTGAATAAAAATATGATATAGCTCTAAGCTGAGCATAAGTGTAGTAATGGATACCTCAACTTGTTATTACATAAATAGGATATTTTATGGATTATTGAAAATTTTCTCATCACTACAATAACTAAGCTTTTTTATGGATCAAAATCGAAATATATATAATTCTGCAGCCACTAGCTCTCACATCTTTATTCTAGATCAAAGTTATTACTCACTCAGACTTCCATTATAGAGGAACACAATTTATAAGTGGGGTTTATCTCCATTTATACCATACCTACACGGCTTGGTAGCTTTTAGAAACTCGTGACAAACCTAAAACTAAAAGAAAAGCATGGAGATAAATATAATAAATAATAATAACTTAATTATATTCCTAAAACCTCTAATTAATGGGTAGGTTTTTTAAAGCATGTAAAGATAGGATGATAAAGGAATCCTTGGCCATTAATTAGATAAAGTTCTAACAAATTTGGAGTTGCTTAAATTGTGGCAGACATAAACTTCTTTTGATTATTCTTTTTGCTTTGTCCAACAATATGAATTATTAGACTCTTGGCAACAAAGTTTCGGGATGAACAAGGGGATACTTTTCAATCAGCATAATAGTCTGATGCCATAATTGTATATATACATCACTTTAACATCAACACCATAACTCTCATCCAACGCACCATGCATCATTCATCCTCAACTCCTCAAAGCAAAAATTAATATCTTCATCATAAAATACACCCAACGAGCTTAAATAGAATAAAAGATATATGAGTTAATACTAATAATAATAAATAAATTAGGATGAAGAGGAAGGGAGAGGAGAAGAAAAAAATCAAACTTGTAGTGCTTGTCGACAGCAATGGACACTTCCCAAGTGCAGAGCTGAGTGCCTTTGAAATAATAATTAGATCTCCTGCTCCAAACTCCACTGTTTCTCCCTCTGTATTTGGCTACATACATGATTAACTATTTCATGTAATAAATCTGTAATCAATATAGTATGGAAAAAAAATACATCAAGTATAAAAACAACCTATCACAACTCATTCAATACCAGCGAGATCAAAATGCTCCGGTAACGAGCGGCAACACCGAAGAAAGGAATGTTGTGAAGAAACCGCCGTTTTCAATTTCATGAGTTACGGCGATATCAGGATGCTCAGTGACGAGCAGCAGCGCCGAAGAGAAAATCTTGTGAAGAAACTGCCGTTTACAATTTCTGGAGTTGGGGCTTAAATTAGGCGAGTTTTTTATCAGGAAAAATATAGCAATTGAATGGTTGCCAAAAAATCCGTTGCTACAATAATTTTTAATATAACAAATATTTAAATATTTCTAATTAAATTATGTATTAACTATATCCTTACATACTAATTCCATCATTAAAATTAGCAATGAATATTTTAATTACTAATTTTGTCATTAAATTAAAATAAAAAAATCTCGTTAATTTGTTAAAATTTAATAATGAAAAATTATTTTGTCACTAATTTTTTTATTAAATAAAACATTTTTTATAGTGAAACTTATTTAAAAATAGCAAGAGGGATTTCGAAAGCAACTACTTCTCTTCCTTCATGTCTCATTTCGGTTAACGAGCTCTATAAGCTTTTATCCTTGCTTGGAGGGAGGTGGGGCCTCTTTTCTCCTCCATTTTCTGCTCAAAGCGTTCCGGACCCCCACAAAGGGGTAGGGAATCGACTGAACATCTCAGCCATTAGCGGGAATTTTGCTCGCATCTGATCCCCAATTCTTGTTCACCCCGGATGATCGTGTTGGGTGAATTGTTACCTTATTATCTTATTAATAAAGAAAAATATAAATATATTGATTAATTAATGATTTATTAATATGTTTATTGGTTAATATTTTATTAATTTATCAAAAAAAAAAATTCATAATAGAAATTATATTTTATATAACATTGATTTTATTACAAAAATTATAATATTCTAATGTATTTAAGTTAAATATATTGTTATGCTTACTTTGACAAATTTATGTAAATAATAATTATTAAATATTTTTTCGTAAATTTTAGTCTAATTAAAAACATGAAGGATGAATTCTATCTAAATTTTAATTTTAGGTCTTTTTACTATCATATGTTCATGCTTAAATACAAAAATAAAATATAAAATGCAAACATGTTTTAAAAATATAATAAATATAAAATATAACATGTTTTAAAAATCTAATAAATTTAAAAATACAAAATGCTTTAAAAATTTAATAAATATATAAATACAAGATGCTTTATAAATCTAGCATGATAGTTAGTAAAGTTAATATAGTAATTTTGAGTATATTTCCAATAAGTTGAAGTAGAGCATTTATCACGTATAAGTTATAAAATATGGCATTTATCATAATTATGTCAATTTAAAAATACAAAATACTTTAAAAATCTAATAAATATATAAATACAAGATGCTTTATAAATCTAGCATGATAGTTAGTAAGGTTAATATAGTAATTTTGGGTATATTTCCAATAAATTTTAGAAGTAGGGCATTTATCACGTATAAGTTACAAAATAGGGCATTTATCATAATTATGCCTTTAATTTATATGCAATATTTAAATTAATGATTCCAAAAAATAAATATATTATATATGGTAATTTTATTATTATTGTTTAATTATGTTTTATAAAGTAACAAATCATCATTGTAATCTTATTTAATTAATTATTCAGTCAATATTACAATAAATATAATTCAATAATTTAGAAAGAATCTATAATATTTATAACGAAATATATAATTTGATTTTTAATTTATAATTATTTCATTAATATTTTTATTAAAAAATTCAGTGAAATAAAATATACTCCCTCCGTCCCACTAAGTTTGACATATTTTTCTTTTTGGGACGTCCACTAAGCTTGACACACTTCAAAAATAGCAAAAATTATCTTTTAAAAAAAGTGTGAGCCCTACCACATTTATAACTTTTATACTATTTTATACATTTTTCTTAATAACCGTGTCGGAAAAAAGGTGTCAAGCTTAATGGGACGAAGGGAATATAATATTTCTATCCACTAACGGTCATTTCCAAATCTTGCAGAACAACAACAACAATAAATTAACACTAATAAATCGACTAATTAAATTCATGTTTCTATAATCAATTTGATCTCCCGATTCAATGGGGTGGCCAACCGCCTAGATCGCTTCGTAAGTCAAGAATTATTATATTAAATATATTAATATTAAATATAAGTATATAACAAGTTTAGAAATAATATTAATAATAAAGCTCAAACACTTAAATGAATTAAATAACTAAACCTACTTATTAATTAAACACAAAGCCCATCTAATTAAATATAAAATAACGTTTATATGGCCCATAATCTAACCCCTCCTCCCCCAAAGTGACCCATAAACTTCTCCCCTCAATTTCATTTTATATTTCTCACCCTCCTCTCTCTGACACAGTTTCTTCTTCTTTCCCTTTTTTTTCTATCTTGCACCTCACCAAAGGAAGGACAGGAAGCAGCCGCTGCGCGCCGCCGCTCGAAGCCGCCTAACCTACCCTCTCCCCCCATTCTCGTTTTCTCTTAGTCGGACGGTAGCTTTAAGGCCATAAATAAAATTCTACCTTTTCTACCGTTTCAACAAGAGTCACACTCAGTCTAAGTCTTCTCATTCGATCAGTCCAGTTCACGTAACAATTCCTATTCTACAACTTTGATCTATAATTTCTTCAAGTTCGTTTATTGTAAATTCAGAAAATTATAATTCCTATGGAGCTATGTAATTAATTGAGAAAAGTAAAGTTTTGTGGCGAAATTTAGCTTCTATAAATGTGTATTAACCAAAACCTAAAGGAAATATCTTTATTAAAGACAGTAATAAGAGAGAGAAGGATTTTAAATTTTCATTTTTCATGATATTAGTTTCAAATGTGGATTCCTGCAAATGTTTTTACTAAATTTTATTTTAAAGCTATTTGAAAAAGAGAACATTTGAAAATATTATAATAAAAATAAAATGAAATTTAGAATAAACTTACTGAAATTTGGATAATTGTTGCTAAGGAAAGTTTTGCTAGGAAAGAGATATCAATGTTGCTCTTTGGACTAAGAGAAATATATTTTGGAGGGAAAACTCGGGAGCATAAATTTTATAGAGATGATTTTTGGTATTTAGTGCATGAAGATAAACTCGGGAGCATAAATTTTCGAGCAATGATCAATTCGTATGTTGTCTGATTTTCACATGAAAATTTATTCGTTCAAAACCTTGTTTTAAATCTCCAGTTATCTTTATACTTATATATATATATACATATGTACTGAAGCGCTCTGAATATGTGATGTTTTCCTCTTGAAATGTCACTCTAAGTTTTAAAGCTGCCTAAAGTTTGAACCTAGATCTAACAACAACTCTTGACTTCTATATTAACTAAAGCTCTACGTTCAGTTTATGGAATATGACCAAAATCTTGGAACTTCATGTTAATGGTTTTATGATATTTTTGGATTTGTGTTCTGGAGTATAACTTTTCTAAATTTTAATTAGGTCTAGATGTCTATCATTTATGCAAGCTGTGATTTTCTAAAGGTGAAAGGATGATCTTGATGATGTGACTTCTGAGTTTCTGTATGAAGATATTTTCTTTTTTTTTGTTCACAATTCTGATTTATGGAGGATGGATTTGTGGTTTGAAATCTTTCAGATTTTATTAACATGAGACTAAAGAATGTTCCTTGTTACCGATAACAAGCTGTGTGATACAAGTCCCTAATTTGTTATAAATGGTGGTTGCTGATAGAACAAAAGGATTGATTGTTTTATAACTTCAGCAAGGAATTCGGTAATCTGGACTTTAAAGTTTTAGTTCTTAAATCATTCTACCCAATGTATGGTTCTAAGTGTAGTTAAGAATGAATATGTTGTTATTTCTAAGTTTTTATTTAAAAGAACAAAATCGGAAGTTCTTCTGTTGTTATTGACTATGAAAGAGGGTGGGTCTGAATCTGAACTAAACTTAAGACATATATTAGGATTAAAAATTAGTTCTTGCTTACCTCAAGAAGCTATCCTATTTGGCTTGAACTCTTTGGAGATTGGGAGGGCTTCTTCCTTCTTGTTTGATCTCCAGAATAATTTCTAAGTGTTTGTATGTTGGTACAACTGATTTCTTAAGAGTGCTTCTAAAGTGTTCGGGTGTTGTAGGGACGAGTTATATATAGTGTGTAGCTTGCCTAGGGTAGGGTGGGATGTCTTAAGAGTGTAATTTGGTTCGAATCTCTGCCTTTGTCTTCTTCCTAGTGTTTTGTACAGATTCTCTCCTCTTATGAGGAACCATGATGTAGTTAACCTATGAAATTTGTTAATCTGTCTGTGCTCATACAAACTAACATTCTATTTTGCAATCAAGGACATACCATTGTATTATATATTTATCATGGTGAATGCTATTAAAGGATCGTACATCTCATGGTAAAATGTGATTTTCTTTACTATTTCATTCCCTAAGCCTATTATCAAATATAGTGTTAAATTTGACGTGTTTTTACTTTTGATATATGTGAAGAAACTCCCGGTCTATTAACTTTAGTGCGTTTCTACTTGGCATGCAATAGTCCTACATATAAATTTGTATTGAACTTTTTAAATTGATTTAGATGGGGGACTGTTGCGTGCCAAGTCAGAAATCCGATGCCAGAATCTTTATCTATCTCATAGTGTTGGAAGTCTAAGTTGATGAAGCTTTATGTGTTTTATGCAGTGACATTCCGATGGCCCAATTCATCATCAACATGAACGCTGGTCTGCCTCAGTCACAGAAGTTTATAATACACGTGTTGGATAATATTCATATTTTCGTGCGTTCGGATATGACTGGTATGATTAGAAGTGTCATTGCAATGTTTAGAGATCAAATTACATACGAGAAGCCTGCATAGATATCGCCGTTGACAAGGTTCAAGATCGTCTCTGACTAATTATTTATATAAAATTGCTTGAATATGTTTTTCTTCAGAAGATAAACTGCACATAATTGATCTATAACATATATTACTCCATACCTACTTTATTCCTTATCGAAGTAAATTGTAGGAGCATTTTGGTATACTATGTCAGCTATTATAGAGCATCATTGAGTACCTTAGATATTCATTATAAAGAATTTATAAGATATTTCGAGAAAATCTGTTTGAGTAGCTTAATTATTTTTTAGGCTATTTTATGGCTTCACTTTTTAATTTAAATTATGGAAAAATGAGGGCATTGTAGAATTTGGTGAAAGTGGGAAAGAACTTGTCATATTATGTGGTATATAGTGGTTATAGAAGCCATTCCTTACATGCGATAATCGCAATTTAACATGCTCGGGAATGATGTGACATATTATGTATATAAATAATAATTTTTTAATAAATATTTATTAATTTTTATTTTTCGATTGTGATATAATTTAATATTTATTTTATATAAAATAATAAAAAAAAATCTAATGACATGTTTATATGAGATTGTCACGTCAATTGCATATACGTGAAGTTGTGTTCGTCGTGTGTTGGTAAACAAATATGATAGTGGTTATGCTTGAGATTAGGGATGTTAATTGTGTCAACCCACTCGGTTTCGTCTAACCCGCTTGAATTGTCGGTTTATTTGATTCCGGTTAAATCGGATTGAAATTTTTTTGAGTTGAAAATTTACAGCTCTAACTCTTAACATTCAATTTTCGGGCTAGCTCATTGTGCTAATCAAGCTAGAATAATTACAAAAATGTAAATATACATATATTTTTTATGATTTAATATTTTAAAATAAATATAATAAATAAATTAAAATTTTAACACATAATTAAATACTATTAAATTTAAATATGAATAAATGTAAATAAAAAAAGATATAAGATATTGATATTATACAAAAATTGTGTTATAAGTAATTTTTAAGTGATTAATTAATTGATTGAGTATGGTAAATACATTTTTATTTTTTAAGGTATATAACCATGTGGCTGGCTATATAAAAAGAAATTATCACATTTTTAGCTAGAATTTAATTATTAGAGTATAATTCAAATTTCTTGTTTCAAAAATTTTTAATTGTGGAGAACCACATAATAATATATATATATATATATATATATAAATAAAAAGAGTTAATTATAGAGAATAGACATAAAAGATAGTGAAAGATAAATAATAACCATCAATATAACACTATATAAATTCTAGCCATTTTTTATTTTTTGGGACAAAATTACTCTTTTAAATACTCACCACAATATTGCTCCCGCATGTAGGTATGAATGATATGATTTTAATGATTCATACTATTCATACGTGATTTGTATGAATAATCTATATCTATATATATATTAAAATAAAGTTTACAATTGAACATCAATTTCTATGGCAATTGTGTAATTATATGCAAATTAATGTCTCATTACATAAATGTAAATTAAATGATTTAAGTTACTAATAAATAATGATTAAAGCTTCCAAATTATTGGCAAATGAAAGTAATATTCCAAATTACATGGCAAATGAAAGTAATAAAAGTAATTATTCAAATTTTTTTTATAACTATACTTTTTAATTTTTAATTTATTTGTATGTAATAACATGTACAATATACATCATAAATTAAATATTGTGATGAAAATTATAATTAGATATATGATATAAAAAAATAATTTCATATGAACAAGTTACTATCATTTTAAATATCCAAATAACTATATATATATATATATATAATTAGGTTCATGAGAAAGAATTTATCCATTAATGATTAATCTATAATCAATAATATATGCATAGTGGATTTTAAAGAAATCAAAATCGTTGGAATCGAATTGTAATTGGATCATAATCGATAATTCTAAAACCATAATTGTAATAGTCGATTATAATCATTTCTCACACCATAATATATATATATACACACACACACACATATATGCAATTAATATATTTGTACATATACAAGATTTATACAATATATATGTGATTATTACATTTGTTCTTATATCATTAGTTATTATTTTTATTATAATTATATTATTCATTTGAAAATTTTATGAAGTAAATTAAATTAATATCATTTTTTAAATAGTTTTAAAATAATATTGTATGAGAATTATACAACAAATATAATATAGTTTCATTTTCTCATTAGTAGCACTATAGTTTTTAAAATAATATATTTGTTTAAATAATATTTATATTTTCTTCATCAACTAAGACTATAAAAAACTGAGATTTAATTTTTAAAAATAATTTTTTTTCTATTTGAGAATGTAATTGACGGTCTAATAAGAAAACATGACACACTTTTAACTGGACATGTAGAGTAATATTTTTATTACCCAAATTATAGGTTACATGTTTTCACTAAATATTAAGTCTTCAATTTTGTATAAATGATTGTTTTTTTTCTAATTGTATTCTTTATTTATTTTTGTCGAGACCAAATATATATGAATTGCTTTAAGAAAAAATATATTCATTGTCGGATTGTAAAATCGTCGTTAATATTGATATTTTAATTCCATAAATTTGAATTGTCCGTTTTAACCGTAACATAGTTTATATGTCATCTCACTCTTCTTTGCATGTAAATACATTTAAATTTATCACTCATTGGAATACTGGAAAAAATGGCGAAATTATTAAAAATGATTTAAATTTTTTTATCTATTATATATATTTTACAAATCAAACAGACCGTAATGTACCACATATGTTCTTACTCTATGAAAAAGATTTTTATATAAAATTAAAATGAGAAAATACATTAACCATATATTTGGATTAATCTATTAACTTGATGTTAGATTAAATATGATAAATTAATTAGCATGAAACCTAATAAATCAATTATATTATTTTTCTTGCATGTTTATATTTGGTGCATAATAAATTATTTATATTTAGTTGTAACCATCGTGCTCCACTAAAAATGTGAAAGAATGTTACTCTTTTTTTAACTTGAATTTGTATGGACCGTTACACGAGAAGTATATAATTGTGTGTCTTAAATAATTATAATCAAAATTATTTATATTACTCTTAATTCTTTTCGTGCATCGCACGGGTACACAAACTAGTACTCTATAGGTATGAAGAGTATGAATCATGCTTAGAAAGCGAGATTTATACTCAGAATGCTAAAAAAACGAAAAATTTGTCGGTTAAAGAAATTCCACCACCAACACCACCATCAAAATTTATTTCACAACCAAAATCGAAGTCACATCAATAATAACAACAACAAAATCAAAAATCAAACTACACCAACAAAAAAATTCAAACAAATAATATTTAGATATTGTGTGTGATTGATATGATTTTAGTAATTTATACCATTCATACGTAAATTGTATAAATATTATTATATATGTATGAAGAGTCTGAATCATACCTAGCAAGCGGATTCATACTCAAATTCTTAAAAAATGAAAAATTTGTCGGTTAAATTTACAAGGGTATTTAAGACAATTTACAATAAAAATGGCTAGAATTTATATAGTGTTATGTTGGTGGCTACTATTTATCTTTCACTATCGTGTTTGGCTATTTTATATTTTGTCTCTATATTAAACATCTAACATCAATTGCAATCAATTTTAAAATTTTGTAAATAATTTCAAATTTTAATGGCAAAAATAATATAACTATTAAATTAAATATTTTTTAAAGTTTAAATAAATAATTTCTTGTATTTTCCCTCTCATGTAACACTTTTCTCCTAAAATTATTTTATTTTGTTCGTAAAAATATTTGCAATATGCATATTAAATTAAAGATCTCGACAAGACCTTTAATTTGATATAAATTTAATATAAAAATTATAATACATTAATAAATTGAAAGTAAATCACATAATGTTATTGGATTCCAAATTCAAAATTAAAATTAAAATTTTTATTTATTTTATTATTAATATATTTATAAATTTTAGGAATAATTATGATAAATATAATCAAAATTACTATTTTAACCTTACTAACTATCATAGTAGATTTATAAAATATGTTGTATTTTTATATTTATTTTATTTTTAAAGCATGTTGTATTTTATATTTATTAGGTTTTTAAAGTATGTTGTATTTTATATTTTTTGAATTTTGTATTCATAGTCAATTTAATTGAATTTGATACATGAAATGAACGTATTATAAAAACCTGACCACATTTACCAAAATCCGGCTGGCCGGATTTTACTAAATTTATTGTTTTTTAATTTTTAATTTTTCTATAAGAAAGTTTGTTATATTTTTTATGTTATTTGATATTTATTAAAATTTTGTATTTAATATGTAGTTTAATTGAATTAGATTGAATAAATACACAAATTTAATCATTGTACTTTACGTTTATATACTTCCATCCGTCTATCTAAACAATAAAATATATTTTTATAATTAGAAAATCATCCAAATATCAATATACCAAAACCCGGTCGCGAAATTATATATGGAAAGCAAAACTTGGCCGTGTGACATCCTTCATGTATAAATCACGACCGGGTTTTGAGATTTCTTTAGGTTTTCGCGATAGTGTTTTTAAGTATGTATTATACGTGTTATTATCATTCTAAATCTATAAAATCTCGTCTTCAAAGTTCATATAAATATAAATCCGGACGGTTAAATATAAACACGTCATTTTGACTTAAACTATGACCAAATTTTCATAAAAATATATGTTTTCACGACATGATTTTTTAGCTACGAGTTTAGATTTCACAATACCTCTTTCGAGTTGGCCAAACAAACACTTCGTATGGATTTTTGCTTCTCTTCTTCTCTCTTTCTCCTTATCTCTCTTCATGTTAATTTAATATTTTTAACATCATTTCTCAATTATATGTAATGTTATTATATTTAACTATATTAATTTCAATTGTTATATTAATTTTAAATAAAATAAGAAAATATATAATTAATATTAAGATCCAAAAATAATATAAAAATTATCAATCATTGACATAATTTTACAAAAACTAGGCAAGTCTAAATTTGACTAAGGATATTTTAGGTAGTTTACAATGACATTGAGCATTTTTCATATGTTTTTTACAAAAGGGACATTTTTCATTTCTACTTTATGTAATAGGACAATTTTCATATAGCACCCTTTTAACAAAATATTGTAATTTGATGTCTAAAATTAAATGATGCATTTATGTCACAAAATGATAACACAAAATTTTAGTGATGGACAAATTTAATCATAATTAATAAAACTAGATTAATTTATATTATTTTAAGTTATTGCAAGTCCCAACTTATCCTACTTAGTAAACACCCTCTAAATAGTGTTATGTTGGTTATTATCATTTGTCTTTTACTATATTATTTGACTATTTTATATTTTATCTTTTAAACAAAACCGTTATAATATTTTATAATAATTGTGAAATTAAGTAAAACTACACAAATAATACCACAAACTAAGCTTATTCCTTTTTTGGGTAGTTTTTCCTCTCACCAAATGTGCCATGAAGGGTATAATTTTTCTTTTTGTATATTAAAATTTGTACTTAAATGTTTTGTCTCACATATGTGGTTCGCCACAATTAAAAAAATTTGAAATAAGAAATTAAAACTATATTCTAATAATTAAACTCTAACTATAGTTAAAAATGTGATAGTTTCTTTTTTTTTTATGCCAACTTACTTTTAAGGGACGTTTACTAAGTGAAATAAGTAGGGATAAAAGATAGATAAAAATAATATAGACTAATTTAGTGTTTACTAATTAGAATTAGAGTCTCAAAGCTCGTGCGTGATTAAGGCTTTATAAGAGATTATTTCCTTGATTTGTATCCCACCTAAAAGGGTGGATTAAAGTAATCATTGAAAGAATTTCACAAACTTGCGGAAGAGAATTCATAAAGGAAGAAATATTATATCAAGGATATTGTATTCAAAGCATACATCATGTATCAATCGAGCTACTATTTATAGATAACCTATATGTAGTCTGCAAAACCCTATCAGAAGAAACAAACTATTCTAACAACCTATCCTGCTATACCAGTACATGACAGCTATGTTTCAATACTAACTGCAGCAGGAGTTCGTGCTCTCTTATCCACTTCACCATTAGTTTAACCCTAGTTTAGTTTTCTCCAAAACATCCTTCCAACTCTTGCATGGACTCTTATTTGAGTCTTGAGCATGATCCAGGAGACAAACCATAGTTGCACCTTTAACACTTCCCCTTAATTCGAGCGAGACTAAGTCACAGACTCCTAGTTTGTTTCTGAGTCTCGAGAAGAATTGTAAACTAAGTGGCTTTGTTAATACATCAGCAACTTGATCCAATGTGGGCACATGCTTCAGAAAAATTTGCTTGGCTGCAACCTTATCTTTGACGAAGTGAATATCCAACTTTATGTGTTTAGTGCGAGCGTGTGAAACTGGATTAGAGGCCAACGCTATAGTGCTGAGGTTGTCAACCCAAATAGTTGGTGGTGTTGCAATCTTGACACCAAGCTCCTGTAATAAGTAACCGATCCAAGTAACTTCTGTAATGGCAAGAGCAAGGCTTCTATATTCAGCTTCGGTACTAGATCTTGAGACTACGGGTTGCTTCTTTGAACACCAAGACACCAAGTTGCTACCCAAATAAACACAATATCCAGAAACAGATCTCCTATCATCCAAATCTGAAGCCCCAATCTGAATCTGAGAAGGCTGTAATGGCAAGAGAAGACTTTTGGATATGTATACCATAGTCTGGAGAACCAGCAAGATATCTCAATATTCGTTTCACAGCTTTCCAATGCGTGTCAAATGGACAACTCATGTATTGGCTAACTTTATTCACACTAAAGCTGATTTTTGGCCTAGTAATTGTAGTATATTCTAGAGCACCAACAGTACTTCTGTATAACATGCCATCAACCGTAGGCTGCCCAACATCTTTGGATAGCTTACAAGAAGAAACCATGGGAATGGAGGAGCCTGTAGCATCTGCCATGTGAACTCTTTTGAGAATATCTTTGATAGCCAGCTTGACTTAGATGTAGTCCTTGTGCCGTGTTGGATATCTGAATCCCCAAGAAGTGGTGCACTTCCCCTAAATTTTTAAGGGAAAACTGTTGGCTCAACGAAGTGATGACCGATTGGATTTCTTGAACATTAGAACCAGTAATCAACATGTCATCAACGTAAATGAGGAGATATATAACCGAAGAGGATGAGGTTTTGAAGAAAAGAGAGTTGTCAGCTTGTGATTGAGAAAAACCAAAGGAAACAAGTGTATTCTTGACAGTAAGGAACCAAGCACGTGAAGCCTGTTTAATACCATAAATAGCCTTGGACACTTACAAACCAAAGAAGAGTCTGAGCTTTCAAAACCTTGAGGTTGTTGCATGTATATGTCTTCGTGAGGGAACCATGCAAGAATGCGTTATTGACGTCCAAACGTGTGATAGGCCAAGACAAGGAAACAACAATGCTTAAGATGATTCGGATGGTACTTAACTTAACCACCGGACTGAATGTTTCAGTGTAGTTGAAGCTAGGTTCTTGAGAATAACCTTGAGCAACAAGCCTAGCTTTATGGCGAGAAATAGAACCATCGGCATGACATTTCAACTTGAAAAAACATTTTGAACCAATCAAGTTCTTTCCCGGTGGTAAGGAAGTAAGAGACCAAGTATTATTGCGGAAAAGAGCATGAAATTCATCAGCCATGGCAGAATGCCATACAGGACTTTGCAAAGCTTGTGCAACATTTGTGGGTTCTGTGGAACTACGATCAGAAGAGGAGAAAGAAGTGTGTAACAAAGCAGCTTTAGACCGAGTGATCATGGGATGGGAATGATATTTAGGCGGGGGAGATGCGATAGTAGGAGAGTCAATAGATTTGTCATCAAGGGAAGGATGGTATGAAGGACATGTAGATGCATCAGAAGAAGTATGATGAAGTGGAACAAAAGAAGGGTCAACTTGTGATGACTTTGGAAAATTAGTAAGAAGTGGAAGCACTGAACCTCGATCTGTTGGAGTAGAGTTAGGCGTGGAAGGAGGGGAGGAAGAGTGTGTAGGGGTGGACTAGTAAGGAAAAATATGTTCATTAAACAAGACATCTCGAGATACAATAATTTTACCTATATGAAGTAGAACTTTGTACCCCTTATGATGTGAACTATAACCAATAAAAGTTCCAGCCATAGATCTAAAATCCAACTTATGTTTAGTGTAGAGACAAAGAAAGGGATAACATTGGCAACCAAAGACACGAAAAATGGAATAAGAAGGTTGTTGACCATAACATTGTTCAAGAGGAGATGAAAAGTTCAGGATCTTACTAGGTATATGGTTAATGATATGGACAGAAGTGATAAAGGCATCGTCCCAAAATCGAGCTGGTAAACCAGATTGAGCAAGAAGAGAAAGACCCATTTCTACAACGTGTCTATGCTTCCTTTCAGTTAGACCGTTTTGTTGAGGAGTATAGGGGCATGATACTCTATGATGTATTTCCTCAGCCTTTAAAAACTTGGATAGACCTTGGAAATCTCCCCCCCCCCCAATCACTTTGGAAATTTTTGATTTTGGAACTTAGTTGGTTTTCTACAAGACATTTGAACTAGACAAAGGCAGAATATGCTTCCCCTTTAGTTTTCAACAGGTAGAGCCATGTATATCTACTGTAATGATAAATAAAAGTTACATAGTATTTGTACCCATTTCGAGAAAGCACAGGAGCAGGTCCCCACATATCACTATGGATTAGTTCAAGTGGTTTGGTGTATTCAATGTGAGAATCCTCATAGGGCAGACGGTGCATTTTGGAGACACAACAAGAATGACATAAAGAGGAAGATTTCATTGAGTGAAATTGAATATTACAACGTTTAAGTGCTTTCACAACAATGTTAAAATCAGTGTGGCCTAATCTTTTGTGCCAAAGTTCTAGACTCTGAGGAGAAGAACTAGTGGTATTACAAGAAAAGGATGAAAATCCTAAATTTGTTGCTAGAACAGTAGCCTTGGCTTGAGAGCAAGCCTTGATTGTAGCAGGAAGATTAGAGCTGGATGAAGAGTTATAGAGCTTCAACTTGTAGAGACCATAATCAACTATGCCCCTGAGAAGAATTTGATGGGTGACTTGATCCTTGACAAGACAAAAGGAAGGGTGAAACTCAAAAAAGACAAGAGTTATCTCTAGCAAACTGTGAGACACTAAGAAGATTTTTAGAGACTTGAGGCACATGAAGTAAATCAGTGAGTAAGAAATGTCTATGTGAAAGTTTTGAGGGAGCAACAACTGAAGTGCATATGTGAGATATTTCAACATTGTGGTCATCCCCAAATTTTAAACAATTACCTCCATGATATTCAACAGCAGAATTCAGATTATTCAAGTCATTGGAGACATGATTTGTTGCACCAGAATTAGGTAACCAAATGGATGAATCATAGCTATACTCAGATGGTGGTGCAGGGTGAGCATTTCCTCGAGCTTGTGCCACATTAGTACTGGGATTGTTGGTGAACTAAGGACCACCTGATGCGGGAAAGCCATGATTTGATTGTTGAGGATGATGTTGTTGCTGCCTTGGATTGTAGTTTTGAGGAACGAAATTCTGTTCGAACCTATACTAGCAGTCAATAGCTATATGACCTGGCTTTTGACAGACTTGGCAAGTGGGACGATTGGAGTTGGAACCTCTGCCTCGACCACCATGGCCTCCTCTTTGTGCACCATTCATTCCTCCTCGAAAATTGTTGTATCCTCCTCTACCATTCTGATTGTTTCCATTGTTTCTGAAGTTGGGTCCTTGAGCCAAATGAGCTGAGGGTTGTGAACCATCTGAACTGATATTGATGCCCTTCATAGAGTCCAACCTAGACTTAAAGCTTAATAGAAGAGAGTGCAATCTGAAATGTTCCAAGAGTCATTTCTGGAAGTTACATTAACCATCACCGAATCATACTCTGAACCCAAACCAGCTAAGATATGAAGGACCTGATCTTCATCTGAAACTTTATAACCTGCTGTACCCAACAAGTGACAACAATTTTTAACTTTATTGAGGTATTCCCTCATACATGTACCTTCCTTCTTCAAGGTTTGAAGTTGCAGTTTATATTGCATGAGTTTTGCTTTAGACTGACTGGAGAAGTTGGACTCTAACGTACTCCAGATCTCTCTGCTAGTGTTAAGGCCAACCACCAACACCATGATTCCTTTAGCTACAACCTGACGGATAGAAGTTGATCTTGACGATGCCATTTGATGAACTCTGGATTCAGCTTCATGGCTTTTTCTTTGGAGTTAGGGATGTGAATGTACTCCGGAGGTGATCTGGTTTGATCATTAAGATAGGACTCTAGTCCATATCCTCGGACAGTAGCAAGAACTTGTTACTTCCAAACTAAGTAATTGCTATCAGTGAGTTTTATCGAAATAAGCTAATTTTGAGGAAGGATAGGTATGACATTTGTATTGTCCATCGGTGTAATAGTTTCTTCACTTGAGGAAGTATCCTCTGTGTTTTCTGAGGTTGTAGCCATAGAAGGAATAAGAGGAAAAGATGCAAAGGCATAGAGACAGGTTCAAGAAAACCTGCTCTGATACCATGAAAGAATTTCACAAACTTGCGGAAGAGAATTGTTGGTCCCGAAAGAGTTAGATTGGTGTATGGGGGGGGGGGGGGAAATACACCAATTCAACCTTTTCTGGTTTCTTGTTTTAAGGTTAAGTATAAGGTTTATGCACAATTAATAAATAAGATAACTTAGAATAGTAAAACAAATCTTCTTGTCAGGAAGATTTAATATTACTCAAATAACACCTTATGCGAATAAACAATAATCAAGAATATCAAATACAGATTTAAACTTAATTAAAGTTGTGTGCGGAATATGGTGGTTAATGCTCCTTTTAATGTGAAAAACGTTTTCTTTACTTCAAGATATTATCAATACAGTTTTATATGCAAGAGTATGAAGAAGATGAAAAATAAGTAAATAAGAAATAAAGAACACAAGCAGTTAACGTGGTTCGGGATAAACTTTCCCTACGTCCACGGGTCGATCAAATCTAGATCAAAAATCCACTAGCTTTCTCCTTTCTTTTTACTCGTTGAGTACGAGCCACAAGAATTATCAAACCTAGATAATTTCTTGTGATTACAAATCTTCTTCCTAAGATTGAAAACTACAATCTAGGATTACAACTGGATCAAGTCTAGATCCTAACTTTGGGTTTTGTAAAAACAGTTTTCTAGAAAGTAAACCTTCAACACAAGTAAACACTACAGAGAATTCTTGGATGTTTGGATTTTGAACGTTGAGAGCTTGAAGATTTTAGCAAAATAAAGGCAGTATGATAGCTTGAATTCTTGTCCTTCTTTCTGGAGGTGAAGGTGGTATATATAGGACCTTTGTAGGAACTATCCGTTGGAGAAGAAGACATCCTTCTTCTTCGCATTAATGGCTGCATTAAATGCATGGCAGAGTTGTTGAGTCACGCGCTGCCAAATGAGAGTCTAGTTCCACATTTCACGCGATTTCCCAGTGTATTGCCATACTAGGAATGATTCACCGTACTGAAAATTGATATTCTCGTACTTCATTCATTAAAGTATGCTGTTGATGTGACAATACACTAAGAGGTTGACTTGTGACAAATTTAGGTATGTCGGCAGTCCACCGTAGTTATAGTGAGGAGCAGCTTGATCTTGATGTAGTAGTAGTTCACTGTCTATCCAGTTGTTCCTCCCCCTCTTTGGTTGACAATGTTAGATCATATTAGTAGAGAAGTGATGATGAGCAGATCGTTTTTGATAAAAACGATCTGTTGTTTATGATGACAGCGAGCTGCTCGTCCTTTCGTAATGACGAAATGATCTGTTGTTGGATGAGCAGCGAGCTGTAGTCTGTACGAGCTGCTCATTCTCTTGTAATGAGTTACAAGTATGGAAGTATTCTGTTCCTTTTCATATAGATAGTAATCGCTATCATATCAAAGGTTCCGATATAAATGAAATACAGATTAAGTAAGTTTTAAACTTCAAACTACTTTTACATTTGTGATCGTTATAACTATTTCTAGTCTAGAAATACAGATCGTTATAAGTAAGTTTGAAACTTCAAACTACTTTTACATTTGTGATCTGCGAAAGTAAATTCTAGAAAACAAGAACCAAAACAAGTAACAAAGACAGCGAGCTGCAAGTGAGTGGAGCAGATCGTTATTAATACAGAAACGATCTTCTCAATGCATTAGCAACTAGCTGTTTATACAATGTAGAAAATACTTGTTATGCTAGTAGTCATTGTGTCCAGGAAGTCTTTTACTAGAATAATACGGATCGTAATTAAGTTTAAAACGATCTGCTTCTTTTATACTTAGACATTCCTTAATAGATGACAATGACTGCTTGGTTTTCTTTGAGGTCCTAAAATTGACTTCGTTTCGAGAGACATCATCAAAACATAAATAAGTCGTAGGGTTCCCAACAAGAATTCATAAAGGAAGAAATATTATATCAAAGGTATTGTATTCAAAGCATACATCGTGTATCAATCGAGCTACTATTTATAGATAGCCTACATGTAGTCTGCAAAACCCTATCAGAAGAAACAAACTATTCTAACAACCTATCCTGCTATACCAGTACATGACAGCTACGTTGCAATACTAACTGCAGCAGGAGTTCGCGCTCTCTTATCCACTTCACCATTGCATGATTTGATTAACCTTAGTTTAGTTTTCACCAAAACATCCTTCCAACTCTTGCATGGAGTCTTATCCGAGTCTTGAGCATGATTCAGGAGACAAACCATAGCTGCACCTTTAACAATCATAAGGGAGTGAATTTTTCTAATTAATCATATGTAGTAGACACTCCCTAAGTATATGGCAAGCCACATTGTTAATTAGATTTATTATAGATTTTTGTCTCTAGTAGGGATGTCAATTTAGCCATAAATTATGCATCGACCCAAACACCATCATCGAAAATTTATAATGCGAAATAATTTTAGTCCAAATAGATTGGATTGATAACAACCCGAACCCGATAGGACTTACCTTAAAAATCGAGTGGATTGTCCATTTAACTTAATGAAAAAATAAAATAAAATAATGGATTTATCTTAACCATCAATTAATTAATCTCTTAAAAATTAATTATAACAAATTTTTATAATAATATCATTACCTTTTTGTATTTAGATTTATTCATATTTAAATTTAATATTTAATTATGTGTTAAAATTTTAATTTATTTTTTTATATTTTTCATATATATTTTTAAAATATTAAGGGATAATGATTTTAAAATACATGAACTTTTCACGTTTTTCCGAAAAAAAGTTTTATACAAACATTATCTAAATATTAAGAGATAATGATTTATTTTTTATACAAACATTATCTATATATATATATATATTCATTTTCCTGAAAATATTCAAATCAACTTCCATAGCTTCTCAAACTAGAGTTAAACAATCAACTTTATCAAGAAATTAAATTTAATCACAAACTTGCATCATAATCCATTTAGATTACATGTTGTTTGCATATCAAGAAGTGAGGCGGTGGCGCCGTACTTGCGCGAGGACGTGCTCGGGGAAGTTGAGGCGAACGATGGGGCCGCGGAGGTGGAATACGGCGGTGTCGTATTCACGCGCCACTACGAGGGGAGGATTAGGAGCCGAGTCAGATTATGGAGCGCTTGTTCGGCTCTTTAACCACCGCCTCTCATTTCCCCCACTCCATGACTTCTTGAGTCGAATACTCAATCTTAAATGCTAAATAATTAATAATTGAAGTGAAGGAAAAATATTAATAATTTAAAATTCACGTCAGAAGTCCCGATTTTGTGTAAAATCAACTTTATGTCAAAAATCGGGTAAGTACTAAAGTTCATGTATTTTAAACAATGTTTCAAAATTCATGTTAAAATTAATTAAACAAATAAATTTATTAAACAAACCGATTAGTATGCAATTATAATTAGTACTTTAAGCAAACTAGTATGCATGTCTCGTGCAGTGCACTTATTTGATTTATATAAAATAATAAATATTTTTTTTATCATGTTCCATGTAATTATAGTTATTTATTTTAGTTTTTGTTCTTGTATTATAATTTATATGTGCATTTGAAATTTTGAAACATTTTTATCTTTAGTTTATTGTTTAACTGAATGAGTTCTTTATTAATGTATTACAGGTGTTTTGCCGTGATTATAATTATCAAAATTGTCAGATCAGACTTTTGTACGGTTTTGAAACTCATTCAAACTTGTTTCATCTGTGATACACAGTGGCGGAGCCAGGAATTGTCATAAGGGGGGGCTGAGTTAAACGGGGGTTCGGGGGCGGTAGCTCCCGAGCCGAATTTTTTGGGCCCATATCTCCAACAATGGCTGCAACTCAAGTCAAGTCTCCAACAATGGCTATGGCAGCCTTATACGAAACCTTGACTTCGACTCGAGACGGAGGGAGCTGACAAAGGGAAAGCTTCCGACAATTAGGAAAACTCGTTCTCTGCAACGTAGCGGCGGGGGCTGAAGCATAAAAATTCGAATTTTCAAAAAAATTTACGAACTAAAAAAAAAAATTGGGGGGGGCTTCAGCCCACCCTGGTCCCCATGTGGCTCCGCCACTGGTGATACATATGTTTTAGGTAATAGTATAATTTTCATGTCCCTATTATGATGAAAAATATTTATTATCTTAATAATTAATTTTAGATAGATGAATGGAATAGATTCTTTTTCATTCCTATAAATATATATATTTTTCTCATATATGAATTTAGTGCATATATATATATTTCCATTTAAAGTGTCATAACTTGTTAATATATAAAATTTATAAATCTATAAATTAGTAAACTAATAAATATAATTTTATAAATGAAATAAAAAAAATTATTGATTAAAAAAAAAGCATAAGTATAAATAAAGTTTGGGACAAAAACTGAACAACACCCAAATGTAGAGAACATTTTAAGCATTTTGTAAAGTTGAGGCCACAAACTGAACACATTCTCAATGTTTGGACCATAAGGTATAATTTAACCTAAAAAAGAATATATATTTTAAATATTTTCGTAAATATTCTAGCCCGATTAGCACAATGAGCTAGCCAAAAATAAAAGTTTAGAATTAGAGTTGTAAACTTTCAACATAAAAGTTTAGAATTAGAGTTGTAAACTTTCAACCCAATTTAACCGGAACCGAATAAACCGATAATTCAAGCGGGTTAGCCGAAATCGAATGGGTTGACACGATTAACATCCCTAATCTCAAGCATAACCAATATAATATTTGTTTACCAACACACGACGAACACAACTTAATGTACATGCAATTGACGTGACAATGTCACATAAACATACGTGTCATTAGAATGATTTTTATTATTTTATATCGAATTATATCACAATCAAAAAATAAAATTTAATAAATATTATTAAAAAAATATTGTTTATATAATATTTACATCACTCGCGAGCATCTAATTGTGATTATGGCATATAAGGAATGATTTCTATATCCACTATATACCACATAATATGACAAGTTCTTTCCCACTTTCACCAAATTCGACAGTGCCCTAATTTTACACATAAATTACCAGACAGCCTAAAAGATAATTAAGCTAAATTATACTCCGACCATATTTTCCTTAAAAAAAACCCCGACCTTTGATTTGTTTCTTTATCAAAAATTGAGCAAAATAACAACGCTCAAACAGATTTTCTCGAAATATCTTATAAATTCTTTATAATGAATATCTAAGGTACTCAATAATGCTCTATAATAGCTGACTTAGTATACCAAAATGCTCCTACCATTTACTTCGATAAGGAATAGTAGGTATGGAGTAATATATGTTATAAATAAATTATGTGCAGTTTATCTTCTGCTAAGCATTTCATTCTGAAGAAAAACATATTCAAGCAATTTTATATAAATAATTAGTCAGAGACGATCTTGAACCTTGTCTACGGCGATATCTATGCGGGCTTCTCGTATGTAATTTGATCTCTAAACGTTGCAATGGCACTTCTAATCATACCAGCCATATCCGAACGCACGTAAATATGAGTATTATCCAACACATGTATTATAAACTTCTGTGACTGAGGCAGACCAGCGTTCATGTTGATGATGAATTGGGCCATCGGAATGTCACTGCATAAAACACATAAAGCTTCATTGACTTAGATTTCCAACACTATCAGCTAGATAAAGATTCTGGCATCGGAAATCTGACTTGGCACGCAACAGTCCCCCATCTAAATCAATTTAAAAAGTTCGATACAAATTAATATGTAGGAATATTGCATGCCAAGTAGAAACGAACCAAAATTAAAAGACTGGGAGTTTCTTCGCATATATCAAAAGTAAAAACAAGCCAAAGTTAACACTATATTTGATATAGGCTTAGGGAATGAAATAGTAAAGAAAATCATATTTTACCATGAGATGTACAATCCTTTAATAGCATTCACCATGATAAATATATAATAGAATGGTATGTCCTTGATCTGCAAAATAGAATGTTAGTTTGTATGAGCACAGACAGATTAACAAATTTCATAGGTTAACTACATCATGGTTCGTCACAAGAGGAGAGAATCAATATCAGCACAATCAAAGACTTGCTAACATATACTTCGAAAAAGTACACAATTAGCAATGAAAAATTTTGTCACTAAACAAAAATAGTTACAGAATTGTGATGGAAAGAAAAGCTTACAATATCCTTTGATGCTAACTCCTATAACAATGACAATGCTCCTTAAAGCACAAAGTCAATGTGTATCAGCATGTATCCTAATTATCTACGGATTGTACATTTGAGGACTTTAAACTCATGATAGTAATTTCGGAATTTCGCATTCATCACTTGTTTATTGTTCATTGAATAATATGAGAGATAAGCACACAAATCAAAGCAAATCAATTCATAAGCAACCAACATATGAGGAGGAAATTCAAGGAAGAATCTTTTAAACCCAGTTAAAGGGAGCTTTTAGTTAGTTTTACAACATTTAATTTCCTTCATAAGATTGAAGCAGATACTGCTTTCCTGTTTAGTTCTTATTCTTTATCAATTCTCCCACTCATCACACTCCAAAATTTGTTGTTTTGACCACAAAAATTAAAATACATCTCTTTTTCATTTGAAAGGTTGACTATATAAAAGGTGTAAAGCACTAAACAATGGAAGATCATTCATGAGGCAATTCAGGCGGTATACGAAAATTGAGGGCATAAATATGTTTCCAAATTATCAATTTATATTAATAAATCAGTATATTATTTTTACCTATCTCTTTTGGGCAGATGAGGCAGAGAGCAGGGGGACGAACAAGTGCGGGCGAGGGAGAAAGAAACTTTGCTAGAAAGAGAGAAAGAAGTGATGGTTAGGGAAGGGGGAGGCCGCTCGCTGGGGGGAAAATACAGGTTAGGATTAGTGCCGGTAATAATCTGAACAGTCTGGGGCTGAATACGGGTTAGGATCAGTGATGTACAATCCTTTAATAGCATTCTCCATGATAAATATATAATACAGTGTTATGTCCTTGATCTGCAAAATGGAACGTTGGTTTGTATGAGCACAGACAGATTAACAAATTTCATAGGTTTGTTGGAAAAGATAGAACAATAGGGGAAATCTGCAATCAGGAAAAGAAATAGAAACTATAGAATATGAACTTCGATGAACCTATTACAAACTAAAACAAAAACTGAAACTGGAGTCTAAAGCAGTCTGTAGCCGAGTCGAGGATAGTCCTCTATCCGCAATACAAATTACGCCCCGGTAGTGCTCTCGGATTGGCGCAAATATCCCCAAAGATAAAACGGCTTTGTCTCGGAGTGTAACAGCACCGTAAACACCAACCGAGTTCCGTCAAACTGAACAAGGTCAAGAATAGAGCTTCTTGAGATGCAAAAACAGAAGTTATGCAGCAATATGAGAGTATGCAAGAGCTTTCATGTGTCTATGCGTGTATGAGAGTCTATGAGCTTGAGGAATGCATCCTAGAGTGACCTATATATAGGTCCATTCCCACACATGTGTAGCCATTGAAATTAATGGCTATAATGCCTATTCAAATCGTATGGCCATTTCAGGAGTTATGGAATTGACTACAATTGATGGCACATTAAACCCACCAATTTGAACATGCCTATGTTGTGGCACAGATCATGAGACAGGTCGTGGCGCAGGGTGTCACACAGATCCTGACACAGATCCTGACACAGATCATGACACAGTCCATAACTCCATACATTAAGTGACCCACTTTACACAATTATTTCTCACTCACCGGGAATCGGTTTAGAGAAATAAATATATCACGGTAATCTACTCGAAACGTAGATTGACCCTAGGTCATTTAATTATCTTAAAATTAAATGCCTCGTCACTTAAAAGTCCGGTCAAACTTCATTGATCCTTATATATATATATATATATCCATATATATATTATAAACGATTCCAACAAGGTTAACTACATCATGGTTTCTCACAAGAGTAGAGAACCAATATTAGCACAATCAAAGACTTGCTAACATATACTACAAAAAAGTGCACAATTACCAATGAAAAATTATGTCACTAAACAAAAATAGTTACAGAATTGTGATGGAAAGGAAAGCTCACAATATCCTTTGATGCTAACTCCTATAACAATGAGAATGCTCCTTAAAGCACAAAGTCAAAGTGTATCAGCTTGTATCGTAATTATGTTCGGATTATACATTTCAGGACTTTAAACTCATGATAGTAATATCGAAATCACGAGTTCACATTCATCACTGCTCATTGTTCATTGAATAATATGAGGGATAAGAACACAAATCAAAGCAAATCGATTCATAAGCAGCCAACATATGAGGAGGAAATTCAAAGAAGAATCTTTTAAACACAGTTAAAAGGAGCTTTTAGTTAGTTTTACAATTCCTTCATAAGATTGAAGCAGAAATTGCTTTCCTGTTTAGTTCTTATTTTTTATCAATTCTCTCACTCATGACACTCCAAATTTTGTGGTTTTGACCACAAAAATTAAAATACATCTCTTTTTCATTTGAAAGGTTAACTATTATCAAAGGTGTAAAGCACTAAACATCGGAAGATCATTCATGAGGCAATTCAGGCGGTATACGAAATTTGAGGGCACAAATATGCTTCCAAATAATTTATATATAGAGATTAGAGCGTTTCCATCTTAATATTAACTAGAGTTTAGCCGAGAGAACAGAGAGTTTAGGGAATTAGAGTAAAATTCAAAGGAGAGTTAGAGAGGGAGTCTTGAGACTAAGGTTTAAATTGAAAAACGGAATGGGAGAAAATAATTACCTGGGTTACTCTTCTGCCAGAATCTCCGCCGGCTAGGAGCTCTGCGCGGAGAGAACAGGGGCGAGAGAGAGATGTGTGTGTGTTGTGTGATGGCAGATGGAGAAGGGCGAGCGAGGGAGAGAGATGGATGATTTGGGAATAAAGAAATGGGCCGGGTCGGATAGTGGATCGAGTCAGAAGAATATTTGGGCCGATCTGTGAATGCGATTAGGCCGGAAATAATCTGAATTTTAATTGAATGGATTTGATATTTAAATTGTTGGGCTACAGAATTTATTTTAATTGGGCTAGGTCTAAATTGGTGGTAATGTTCTAATGAGCTTAAATAATTAATTCAGTTGGATTTGTATTAATTAATAATATGTATTTGTATTAATTAATAATATGTAAACGTATTTTGATGTATTTGTATTTTCTGTATTCGTGGCAGTGCTAGTACATCTGAGAATTCTTAATTTGTTAGTTGTAAATAGTCCAGGACTATGGAGCAAAGGATTATCCACGACCTACACCGAGGTATTGACTATTGAAGGTCATTTTCAAATCTCCCAGAACATAATGGGATACAATGAGATAGAAACAAAGACAAGAAACATGTTCCCTACTCTTAATAGTGTTAGAGTGAGCCCATTTATTCTAAATTCGTTAATACATAATGAATCAAATCTCTCCAAGTAGGATTTGAACCTACGACCAATCAGTTAACAGTCAACCGCTCTACAACAGGAGATTAGATCTCATAGAGTTCAATTCTCGTTCTCAACTCATGACCAATATGAGTTCGAACCCTCCTTCGTAACTCCCAAAACTTCTTCGTAGTGGTTCCCTTCTATACCTAATTTTACAGGGAACCTCAAAGTGGCTCTATTTCATCCAAATCTCAATTCCATTAATTTAATATCCCAGAGATTCTTAGATTTTTTGTACTGATTTAAAAATAAACTTTCGATTTTTATTATTTAATACTTACAAATTTTATCATTTGATAAATATATTAAGAATAAAAATTAACTAGTTTTTGTCATCTATAGTTACAATCGATACATGCAATATTAAGAATTATTTATCATTATCTCTTCAGTATTATTTGATTGGTCATTTTAATTCAATTTTAAAAAATTAAATATAAAATAATAATATTAAAAATGAGAAAAGAAAAAATATATAGAAAGTAAAAGAAAATTTTAGTGCATAAATAAAATGATATTGTATAAAGAAAAATATATAAAAATGATCAATATGCCGTATATATAATAAATGATTGAATGATCACCGAATGCATTAATATAAATAAGTTCAACATCTTCGTGTTCAAAAGAACCGAAACTGTCAGAATCGAAATGTAACTGAATCGTAACAAGAAGTTTTGAAAACCGTAACCGTACTCAACGCTTCGATTTCGAACCATAATCATGTAGAGGACGGTACAATTATAGTTACAAAAATTCAGAACCGTAAAGCAGAGGTTCAGAACCATAACCGTCCAGTTGGAACCGTATCTCATTTTTATTATATTATTCAATTTATTTAATTTATTTTTTTATAATTCATAATAACACATTAAAATTTATGAGTACATTAATAATTAAATTAAATTAAATTTAACTAGATGAGAATCTAATTAAATCCTAATATTTTAAATTAAAATAATTAACTTTTTATTAGTGTTTATTTTATATTATTATATTTACGTAGATTAGCTTTTTACTTTACTTCATTTCATTAATGTATTCGTGTTTAATGTATTAATTCAATTAATATATTCATGAGATAATAGCACATTAAAACCTTTTTTTATTATTTATATTATTAATTTTTATTAATATATCATTATATGGGTATTGTATATAATTAATATTAAATTAAAATAAATATTTACGTAGTTATTTTAGTATCACATTAAAATGTTAATTATGTGATATAAAATTAAATGATGATATGCATAAGTATGTAATTAAAATAATTACTAATTTTATAAATTTTAAATATATTACTCCATCCGTCCACCAAAGTGTTTAACACTTTGACATAACACGCGTTTTAAGAAAATAGGTTGACTTTGAGTGGAGTGTGTAAGGAGTGTAATGAGTGGAGTGTGTAATGAATGTAGTGAGTCGAGATTGGGTCTCATTTATAATAATTATTAATTGAGATGTGTGTAGAAAAGTAGAGTTAGTGGAGTTTGAGTCTCACATGATGTATAATTTTTAATTAGATTGTGTGTATAGAAAAATTACTATATAAATGGAAAGTTTGAAGTATTAAACACTTTTGTGGACGGTCTGAAAATGAAATACGTTAAACACTTTCGTCGGAGGTAGTAGTATTAATTTTTTGGATGGTTGAAAACTGTAGCCGACGGTTTGAAACCGTAACCGGAACCGCCCTATACGGTTCACTTCCAAACTGTGAACCGCCACAATAACGGTTCGTTTCGATTTCAAACTATAACCATAAACACCTCTAATCCTTTACAACAAATATAAAAAATGCATTTTAAAATTTTATTTAAGTTAAAAATAAAAATATATATTAAAATTCAAATAATATTATTTAAGTATTGTATGATGTCCCAAATTATGTTAGTCCTTGCCACTAAATTATCATACTCGTATCCATAAACACAAATTCCTTCCTTAGAAGTGGATTGAAAATAATAAATAGTTCAATCAAAACTTTCATTGATGTTAAATTGACAATCATAGAATTAGACACTACAAGAAATGTAGTACTCCCTCCGTCCCACTACACTTGGCACACTTTCTATTTTGGGACGTCCCAATAAACATGGCACATCCCAAAAATGGAAATAACTTAATCTATAATTCTATTAGATTAGCACCTAATACACTTAAGTTAAGACTAAATAATTTAATCTTTAACTTATCAAAAAAAACCCCCAAACAAAGGAAACCCTACTCATTCACCTTATCTCTCCAGCGCCGCACACCACACTTCTTCATTTTCCTTCTTCATTTTCCCTCACCCCCACCGATCAACTACTCACCTCACCTCCACCGATCAACTACTCACCTCACCTCCACCTTAGATTGGTTGATAGCATGAATGGTTCTTCATTCCCGTTCCTCCACCGATCAATTACTCTACTTCTAAGCCCCTATGAACCAGATGAGAAAACCCTTGATTCTTCTTCATTTTCCCAGATCGATGAAGAAACAATTGTTTCTGAGATCGAAGAAGAAGATGTTTGTGAGAGTGAGAAGGAGCATTCCCTAAACCCCTATGGAACCGATGATGAAACCCTAGTTTCAGAGGTTATAGCGAGAGATGATGAAACCCTAGTTCCTGAGACTGATATGAGGATAATATGCGATAGTTTGTCCCCGTCACCTGAAGCGTTGGCGGGTGCGCCACCGCCCCTCGCAGATCCAGGGGTTGTGTCTCTCCCCGGTGGTGCGCCGCCCGTTGCAGATCCAGGCGAGGAAGAACACCGTGGTTCTAAGATGTTGCTCATTCTGCTCCCTTTATACTCCAGCATCCTGTTCTCTTCTGCTGGGGCCTTGGGTGAGCCAGAGAGGAGATGGGTCTCTGTTGCGCCGCCGCCCGTCTTCAATCGGCGCAGGCTGGTGACCAAACGAAAGCTGATTTTTGAGGATTGGTAATATCTTTCCAACTTTTACTATGATGTGAAACTGATTATGGGACTGAGATGCATATTTGATTCTTAGGTCAAAGTGGTTTCTGTGGGAAGGTCATGGTTCTGAAATGAGGATTTACAGCACACACAAGTCTTAGGTCAAAGAGGTTTATGTGATTCTTCAATGATAAGATGAGAATCCTCTTTAAGAGATTTCTATGTGAGATAGATTTATGTGATTTAGAGGTTTTTGTGTGTTGCTGATTTCTGAAGATATTGTTTATGTGTTGCTGATTTCTGAAGAGGTTTCTGAAGAGGTTATGTGTTTGTGGTTTGTGTTTGTGGTTTGTGGTTCCTTCGTTGACTGTACAATGTTGCTGTCATTTAGAGGTTTCTATGATTTAGAGGTGTCTGTGAATGCATACATTATGTGTTGCTGATTTCTGAAGAGGTTTCTGAAGAGGTTATGTGTTTGTGGTTTGTGTTTCCTTCGTTGACTGTACAATGTTGCTGTCATTTAGAGGTTTCTATGATTTAGAGGTGTCTGTGAATGCATACATTATGTGTTGCTGATTTCTTAAGAGGTTTCTGAAGAGGCTTAAGTGTTTGTGTTTGTGGTTTGTGTTTGTGGTTTGTGTGATGCATATTTGTAATCTGTGATTAGAGATTTATGTGAATGTATACATTAAGGATTAAAAAAAATCCATTAACAAAAACTTGTTCCATTTACAAAAAGTTTTCCCTTCACAAAAAGTTGCTGCACACTACTGCAGCACACTACTGCTGCACACCACACTACTGCTGCATTTACAAAAAAGTTTATGTGAATGCACACTACTGCTGCATTTACCAAAAATTTCCACTACTGCAATCTGCACACTACTGCTGCACACCACACATCTGAGAACCTAAGGCATCCAATAATCCCAACATCCACTCTCCACTTCCTTTTTCAATCAAATGTGTTATGCAGTCTCGCACTAAGTCCACTGAGACTTCCAAGTTGTTTGGAAGTCTTTCTTCCCTAATCAATGCTCCTTTTTTCATATGTGGGATTTTATAACAATTTTGGCCCTTCACCTTCATTATTTCAACCATGCAAGTTTGTAGAGATAAAAACAATTTGTTTAATGTTGAAGGTGATAGCTCTTCAAATGATTGCTCTACTGCACTTACTAGTTCATCAACTGTCTTGCAATGCTTTTCTAGTTGAATTGATTGTATTGCCCTGAACCAACCAAGGTCGTTAACATTAGTATCCGGAGAATTAGGCGGCTGCTGCACTAGATGGAAGTTGAATCCATCACTGCAAGCTGCTTCTCTAAATACTGAATCTGAGTCCTTTATGTGAGGCTTGGCGTTATCCTGTTGTATGTAAACATGTTTACTTGCAAAAGGTGGCCATTTTGCCTTAATACTTGGAATAATCTGAAAATGCACATCAATATCGCTTAAAATTTCAGATTGCATAAACTGAAAACTAAAGAAGATAACAACATAAACTGAAAACTGAAAAGAATTTACATTCCAGATTGCATAAACTGAAAACTGAAAACTGAAAACTAAAAGACTCATTTCAGATTACATTTGGCACAAATATGAACTGCTTTCGGTACCTTATTAACTAAACAATCTCTGATGACTTCTTTTGTTATTGAGTCGATTGCTTTAGTCTCTAATGTTCCCGCTGGTCG
Organism: Leonotis leonurus; assembly: GCA_026898415.1. Classification (NCBI taxonomy): domain Eukaryota; kingdom Viridiplantae; phylum Streptophyta; class Magnoliopsida; order Lamiales; family Lamiaceae; genus Leonotis; species Leonotis leonurus. The sequence goes on from JAPKLX010000040.1 coordinate 611,726, forward strand.
ATTTCTGCTTGACCTCTTTGCTGCCACTTTTTATGTGAAGGGATAAATCCCTATCTTGCCATCAAATAAAACCGAACCATCATCTGAAAATATAGGCCGACAGACTGCACACATGAACATCACCTTAGTGATGAATTTTTTATTTTTACAACTCCTATGTGGTTCTGCTTCTGCTGGAGTTAGATAATATCGTTGTGTGCCTCTAGTCATGTAAAACCACTTTTCATCTATGTGTACAATGTTTTGCATGTTCTTAAACCTTAACACATTAAGAATTCTATCTAGTTCTAATGCTTCTAGGGAAAACCTAAGTCTAAGCAATTTATTTGGAGCTGTAAGATCAGGCCTTATAGCACTTGTGTGTGCTCTGATCAGACCACTTCTAACCCATCTTCCCACTGTAGTTTTTGAGCAACTAATGCCAAGAGCCAAATTCATTATGGTTCCTCTTTTGTGAAGCTCTAAACCTGAAATCAAATCTAAATTAATCTGCACTCTACGACCTTGCCTTGTGTTTGATTTACCAGTTTGTAGCACCATGACTTCACCTCTTTCTTGTCGTTTTCTTGCATCTGACCAGATACGTTGGACGGTTTGTCGGCTGCTCGAGAATTTTACCACAGCCGCCTGAAGTTGCCCCTTCTGCAGCCTCCCGTTGATGCTGCCTTTAAGGAGAAAATTCACCAGCTGCATTTTCTCCCCCATGCTAAAATCAGGCCTTCTCATGTTTTTGGAATTTTAGCAGTGAAGCTGGATTTTTGGAATTTTAGCAGTGAAGCTGGATTTTTGGAATTGTAGAAGTGAGGCTGTATTTTCACTATGTAATGAATGTTTATTTATAAGTGAAGTTTAGAACACCATCTCAGATTTATTGGAGGGAAATGTAAATTTGGAATGTTTAGTTCCAAATCAAAACTTGCGCCAATTACTGTTTCAATTAGTTTAAATTTTAATTTCAATTAGTTTCACTTTTCTTGTTTATTCAGTTTAAATTCCAATTACTTTCAGTTTAATAATTTCAAATAATGAAATTAAAAGTAAATGATCAGATTAATTTTGGTTTATTGATTGCTTTAAAAATGAATTGGTTGTGTTACATAAATGCTCAGTTAATTAAGGATTAAGATTTATAAGTTCAAATAATAGTGAAATTAAAAGTAAATAATAAAATTTAAATACTTAAAAAATTTATTTAAAATAATCATCAATATTAAAAACGAAAATGACAAAATACTATCAATTTATTAATTAACATCATTTTACAACTTAAACATATCACCTTACAACATTTAAATAAGTTAAACACCACTTTCTTAATAACCGTGCCCAAAAAAAAAGCGCCATGCTTACCAGGACGGAGGGAGTATTATATAGTAATGAAATAGTGACGGAAATTTTTTCCGTTTCTAAATTTTAACGGATTAACAACGGAATTGTTATGGAATTATTGTAAAATTTTAATAACGAAATTAATGACGGAATTATCCGTTATTAAAAATTTAGTAATGGAATTTTCCGTTACAATTATGTTACTAAAATTGAAGAAATCATTTTAAAAACGAAAATTCCGTTACAATTCAGTTGTTATATATAGTAACTGAATATATCTCGTTGTTAAATTTTTAGCAACCATCGATATTACTACGAATAAATACGTTCAAAATCCGTTACTAAAATTTTCACTAACGAAATTTCTTATTTTAGTAACGTAAAAATTTCGTTGTTAGAATATACATATTGTAAAACAATACTATAAGATGAACCATTAAGAGAACTATTTTTTTCTCGGAAGAATAACATATTTATATTACTTGTACACAACATATATGAGTCAATTTAGGCAGACATATTATAACAATATATAAAACCAGTCTTGTTTTTAGTTTTTCTCTATATAACTGTTAGAAAATGAAAGTGTTATGAGTAATTTGAACATAGAAAGTGTTGGTAGTGAAGTGGTGTAGAAGATGACATAGTATTTTAGTGTGGGTAGTGTGTAGGATGACAAGTATTTAGAATGGAGCACTTTTTTCCAAAAATTTTACTCCCTCCGTTCCTCTTTAATAGACACGTTTTATATTCAATTGAATCTCTTAGGCTATGTTTGGTTGGGTAGATGAAGCTAGATAACACTATTAATAAGCCTTCATCTACCATTTGGTTGGACATATTAATTATGAGAATGGCCCGTTCTTATTGTACTATTTGGGAGCTACTAATTATCAGACGACATTGGTCTTATTATTTGACCTTGCTCCAACAGTACTCCTCATCTATATTATATATTAAAATAAGGTTTTCAATTGACATTCAATTTAAGTGGTAATTTTGTAATTAATGTGAAATCAATGGTCTATTATATAAAGAGATTAAATAAAAAACATGTAAAGTTATCTTACATTTTTGTACATAGAAAATCAATATAAAATAATTGTGATCATTAAGAGAACTTTAATATACATTTAATATATATATATATTAATTTATATTTAATTTTTATTCTTAAGTCATCATGTATGTATATTACAAAAATATTTCGTCAACAAAATTATATCGTATGATTTCATTTTCATTGGAACATAATTGTTACTGGATTAATATTTTATTTTTCACAAGTGAGACGTTCACTCTCTACACACAACTTAATTATTACAAATAAATCAATAAATTAAGACTCAAAATCCATAAAACAAACAATTTATTTTAAAACAAACTATTTAATACATGTGTCATTTCAAAATTAGTAAAACTTTTTTAGACCACAACACTCTTATTTATTTTGATTCATCCGAAAAATATATATATACACACAATCATTTTTTCCTCTTTGGTTAATATATAGCACATCATGTTAAATATTAGCTTCAATATAAAATTATTGACATTATTTGACTTACAATTTTTTTTTTTTTATCATTCACAATACTTATTTAATTATAAATAATACAAACTTTATTTAATTTTCACCATATTTAACATATTTAATGATCCATAACTAATTTATATTTTATATCACATATTCAATTAATAAATATTATATGATTATTATTACTCTAACAATACATTCAACTCATTCTTTAAAATCCATATTTAGAGTTGTTCAAAAATATTTAGTTAGCCTGAAAATGGGCGAATATAGAATATGAATATGGGTTTATACATGTATCAACCACTAAAATATATAGCTTGGTACAACTCGACCCGATGCAAAATAACATCAAGCACGGTGTGCTTGAACAACTTGGTACAATCCTATTATTTTACATTAAAAATTAGTTTATACATGTATCGACCACTAAAATATATAACAACATAATTTATTATTGTTATATAATAAATAAATCAATTAATTATTTAACTCATTTATTAATTCATCACTAATTTTTAGTTTATTTAAAACACACCTATTTAATTAATAAATAATATAATACTCTTATTTTTCTAATAACACTTTTAACTCATTATTTAAAATTAAAATTTATGTTTAGTCATAAAAAAATGACTTAACTAACATGAAAATGAGTGCATATGCACTGTTAATATGAGACTTGACTGATTTTTAGGTTGAATCGACTCGATACAAAATAACTTTAAGCACGATGTGCTTGGACAACTTGGTAAAATCTTATTATTTTACATTAAAATTATTTTAGACATGTACCTAAAATGTGTTTAATTATGGTTATATCATTTTATAATTATGGTTATTTTAATTATGGTTATATCATTTTATAATTATGGTTATTATTTTAGACATGTACCTAAAATGTGCTTGGACAACTTGGTAAAATGTGTTTAATTATGGTTATATTATTTTACATTAAAATTATTTTAGACATGTACCATTAAAATACATACTTATATCATTTTATTATGGTTATATACTTTAAGTAATACTCGCTTCATATACCTAAAATGTGTTTAATTATCTGTTTGGCCTATTGGTTAAGAGTTGGCTTTTTTTTACATTATTATACTACATTTTTTAAATTTATACTGACACACTTGCAATACATAATTCTTAGTGCATCGCACGGGAACCCGTACTAAAATTTGAAACACAACTTGCGAGTTCTTTCATCGACACACACTCTCCATTTTGCGTGTTCTTTCATCGACGCATACACACTCTCACAACTTCATCCAAGTTTTCCAGAAGGTATGCAATTCGTATGCGACCTGTTCTATACTCGATTTCTAGGCTTCATCAATTTCTGAATTGCAAGATCTTCTGACATAAAATTGTTTTTAGAGTTTCTTCAGTTTATGCGATTTCTTACTTTCTCCTTCAATTTTTGTTTCAGTTCATTGTATGGAAATGGAAGAGGGTTTCCAATAGGTATAATTTTTTCACTCTCCTGCCCTTTTCGATTTTTACTGATTGTATTTTTTAGGATTTTACCAAACTTTTTCCTTCCCCATTTTTCCAAACAAGTGGATCTTGTTTGTAGGATGCTACCCAAATAACAAAAATTAATTTTGTTGTGAGTTTATTGATACCCTATTACGCAGGTTGTAGATTGTTGTCGTGTCTTTCTGAAAAACTTCTGTCCAACAGGTTTTATTTTTCATCCTCTTGGTTTAATGTTTTTTCTTCAAAGTATTTTTATGTTCGTCAAGTTTTCCGAAATTGAAGACACGCTCTGTACATGCTTATTTGCCTAACTTATCCCCTGGACTTGATAATCTAAAACTGATTCTTGTTTAACTCTTTGTAAGGATGAGGTGTGTCGTATTCCCTTTAATATTGTGCTCTTGGGAATTATGGTTTTATTTCCATTTCCCAAAAATGGGAATTGAAATCCAAATTCTCATAATTAGCGCTCCGGAAAAAGTGAGTAAATAAGATTATCTAAAGCAAGTTTTCTTTAATCCTGGGAAAATCTTGACTTGCAAAACTGGGTGATAAGTTCATTATTGTATTATTATCACTGTCATGTGATGCTAATTTTCTACTTTTGGTATTTGATAATTAGTGGTGTGGGTGTAGGAGTTTTGTTTGAACTGGAAATTTCTTTCAGCCTGCATGGAAATGTACAAGTTCTAATGCAAGACGTACCATTACTTGTGATGCGTGTGGAATTTTCTTGCACACTCCCAATTTACTTGATGGTTGTCAAACTTATTTTTCTATCAAATTAATATAAAATTTATGGAATATTTAATATTTTTTTGGAATGAGTGAAATATATTAAATTGAATACTTTTGAGTTTAATTTTGTTCTAAAAAAGCTCTAACTTTTATGCTAGGAATTAGATGAATATTTTACTAGGGGAAAGATGCCAGATGGTATAAAATAATGCATACTACTACTTCATTATTTTATGTGACAATAAAGAGAAAAAAAAAATACTCTAACACCATATTGAAGAATGAAGACTAAGTAAATGTGGTCAGAATCAAGAGAAATGTGTTCATTGTAACACCATATTGAATGTCCAATGACTGCCAACAATCAATTATTTATGTCTTGTATTGAGATAGTGTTGGAATCAATTATTGAAGTCTTAAACATAATGCTATGCTATCTGTAGATAAAATTGATGATCAGTTTGTTGATATTAACTTGATTATAGTTTACATTCCTAATGTATTAAATGTTGTAATTGATTGTAACTTTGTCTCTCTTTTACTTTGAATGCAGATTTTGTGAAGCATTTCACATTACATATACTTTGTTAACCAAAATGTCTAATAATTTAACAATGTATACAGAACTGTACATGGCTTTAGAGGACATATTTGAAGAAACTATGACTCAAATGTGTATTTTACTTACCTTATTAATCATAATTGAAAGTAATAAGATGCGTAGAACTTACAACCTAATTAACAAGATACCTCACCAAATTAGACACTTAAATAGAGTAATAAAAACAAGCGATGCAGATTGCATTGTAAATCTAAGAATGGATCGTAATACATTTGGGAGACTCTGTATATTGCTTCGTGAATTAGGGAGTGTGAGGGATAGTAGGTTTGTAAGTGCGGAGGAGCAAATAGCAATGTTTCTTTCAGTTTTGGCTCACCATAAGAACAAAATTGTTGGTTTTGATTATAGTCGATCTGGGCAAATAGTTTCAAACTACTTTCACATTGTGTTAAAGGAAATTTTAAAACTACATACACGGTTACTTGTTAAGCTTGATCCCGTGTCTGAAGAGGAAAACGACAATCGTTGGAAGTGGTTTAAGGTAAATTAAATAAACAATGTTTCTATTAACTTTCATGTTATTTAACTTAACATAACAAATATCATAATATGTTTATATTAGGGATGCTTAGGTGCTCTAGATGGAACATACATCAGTATTACAGTACCCGTTCTAGATAAGCCAAGGTATAGATCACGGAAAGGCGATATTTGTACAAACACATTGGCCGTTTGCGATCAAAAAATGGCTATTGTGTATGTACTACCTGGGTGGGAGGGTTAAGCATCAGATTCTAGAGTTTTGCGAGATGCTGTGAATAGGACTCATGGTCTCAAGGTGCCACGGGGTATATTCTACAACATTTCTAAAGTTATGGATATTTAAAAATCAAGTTATTTAAAATTGCATGTACTAAAACTAATTCTTAATTTTCTAAATATAGGTAATTATTATTTGGTAGATAACGGCTATGCTAATTCAGAGGGTTTTTTTAGCACCATATCGGGGAGTTAGGTATCACCTTAAAGAATGGGGACCAGCACGCGACAGACCTCAAAATGCGCATGAAATATTCAACATGCGGTATGCCCAAGCGAGGAATGTCGTAGAAAGATGCTTCGGAATAATGAAAAAATGTTGGGGTATCCTCAGAAGTCCGTCATTTTACCCAGTTAAAGTCCAAAATTGCATAATTATAGCTTGTTTTCTATTACATAACTTTGTACGTGCTAAAATGCTTGATGATCCAATTGAGAGAGAATATGATGAAAGTCGTAGAGAGGGTGATGGAGATGAGGATGTTGTTGAGGATGCTTCAGATTATATAGATATTATTGAAACTTCTAATGAATGGAACAGAAATAGAGAGAGCTAAGCAGAAGCAATGTGGTTAGCATATTAACAATGGTATAAATATACATTATTAGTATGTTTTATGTTTGTTTCAACTTAAAGATTTGTAGTATTCCTTATATACAGATCTTATAAAAGTGGTAAGATGAAGCAACTAACTAATATAAAACTATGTGATGTGTTATAGGAAAATGGATAATGCACCTACTTGCTTTTGTAAGAGTGGTAAGATGATTCTGAAATGTGCTGGACCTAATGCTAAACACAAAGGGCGCTTGTATTACAAGTGCCCTTTAAACGATGAACATTTCCGAAGTTTCTTATGGCATGACGAGGTGAGCAACAATGCACCAAGCAACTTTAATGAAGCAGAAGCATCAAGTGCATCAACGAGTACTGTGTTTCAAACTCCCAAAGTCATAATGCCACGTCTGCGTAATGATTTGGAGGTGGTTGTGTGTCTTTTGTTCATGTCCATTGTTTTAGTGTTGTTTGTGAAATGGTAGAAATGCAACTGAATTCTATTGTATTTGTAAGCTACAAGTTCAATTATATTTGTGTATATTTTGATGTTTTGTATTGCAGATACTATTTTAGTCCATTATGTTAGCTCGTTTCTGATTTTGTCAGTGGTCAATATTGTTTCTTTCCACTTTTTAAATTATTGGCAGTGATGCAGAAATGGGTAGAATAGTATGTGTATTATAAAGATTAGTTTATCACGTGTGTTGCTTTGAATGAAATGGTGTGATGCAGAAATGGGCAGAATAGTCTGCGTACATGTCAAATTATGGTCTACATGTTTTTGAATGTTTCCAATTTAGTCAAATTTGTATTGTTATGTTTTATACAGAGCTGAATAGTCTGATGTTGGCTGGGATTTGCTGCTGTTTATATTAATGGACAATGTTAAGTCTTTCAAATGCATGTGACTTGGATGATAGGTTCAGCTGCTATATAAACTTGTAATGAGAGCTGCCATATTAACTTGTCATGGTCAGTGTAATGTCTACAACTATATTGTATTTATGTGGCAGGTGCTATATAACTGAATTATGTGGCAGGTGCTATATAACTTGTTTTTATGTGGCAGGTGCTATAACTTATCATGGGCAGGATTACCAAAGTTGGTCAATGTGGTTAGAAATCCAATAATACAGAAAACTAGGCTTTGTAATGTAATGGACACTCGACTGTGCTGTCAATAATATCTACCACTATATAATACATGTGTCACGCTCCGTCCTCCGCCCTCCCGGAAAAGTCCGGTTGCGCGACTATAGAATAGATAAATAAAGATAAAGTGGAACCTTGAAAGCTTTGACTGAAACAAAAGATAATTCGATAACTGAGTTCAGTTCGGACACAGAGTTAATTTACATAATTGGCAACTTCGCCAAACAAAAACTGATGCAAACTCTTGCAGCGGAATGAGGATCGACATAAGTCTACGTGTATGAAGACACGTAGACACCCAAGACTTAAATAAAAGACCGACAAGCCCGCCATAGCATCTCCCTTCATCACGTCTCAACCTGCACATTTATAAATACATGCAGGGCTGAGTACAAACGTACTCAGTAGGCACATGCCAAAATCGCATACATACATATATAATTGTCAATGCCGTAAGAGTGAAACATATGGATTTTGTCTTTAAAAGTACCTACGTTCACTAAATTCTCTTTGTGAAAGATCCTAAGTTCGACAGCTGTCTAAGTTCTTTAGTATTACGCCATATCTGTTCTTTATGGGTGTTTTATACGTTTTTTGTCTCGTTTCTCTCGTAATTTGGATTAGTATTGGTTGATATTGTCGATCAAGTTGATGCTTGGGTCTGTTATTTGCTACTTTGTAGGTGAAAGATCGACACATGAAGTGGAACAACATTCGAAAAGAGAAACGAGGCGAAAAAATGGTAAAAAGGTGAAGAAAAGAAGTAGAAAAGGCAGAACGTGGAGCTAGCGGTCGCTAGCCCCATAGCGACCGCTGGCTTCATGACTTTGAACAGGCAAAACAGGAGCTCAGCGACCGCTGGCCCCTAGCGGTCGCTGGCCCTGCGCAATTCTCCAAGACAGAACCTTGGGGTAGCGCTCGCTACCCCCTAGCGAGCGCTAGCCCTTGACGCTGGATGACTTATCAGAGAGTCAAGCTAGCGAGCGCTACCCCCTAGCGCTCGCTAGCCCAACGGAATTTCTTCTCCTATTTAATCTCCACGCGTGATTTTCAGAGGGGGACGGCAGACGACTTCCTTCACATATTTTTTAGTTCTAGTTTAGGGTTTAGACCACGAGAGAAAACACTTCTAGTTAGCTTTCCATTCAATTCTAGTTCTTTACTT